>CAJFCY010000036.1:0-50613 GCA_904066265.1 Eimeria zaria | reverse complement strand
GGGTTGGGGATGTGTTTAGGGGACAGGTGTGTGTGTGTGTGTGTGCGTGTGTGTGTGAAGCTTGATGGCTTTCCACTCGTCCGTTAGAGCAAGGAAGGAGAAGGCAAGACCTTGCGGCCACTATAGGCAGCTTTCCATGCGGCAGAGTAAATCAGTAGGAAGCACGTGCTTATTGTGGAATTAGCACCGTGTTGGATATGCAACAGTGTTTTTGCCGCTACGCGAAACATCCTTCACTCCAGGTGGTGCGTTAGTGAATTCTGCAGGTTGAATGGCTGTAAAGGCTGTGCTGGGATGCGCAGCACAGGCATTAGCATAAGTCTGTTATGTCTACCACTATTGAGGAATCATCATTTGCATATAAGCATTGCATTGCTGTGGCCTCCATCCCTGCGCACGGCACAACTGCAAGGCGCTACGGTGACAGGCGCTGGTGCCGTGTGAGCCGGCGGCATTTTGTTCACAAAACATGTGCAACTAGTAACATTGCACCTTTTGACGGCTCAACAGCCCATTTTTGCCCTAGCTCTTGAATTAGACGCGTTTACAAGCATAGCACTTTCTGCACTGTATGTAGACCTAAAGGACTTTCTTCAATATTAATGCGTACGTGTGGAACTCATAGGCATGCCTATACGATGCACGTAAAGCTTTCATGCTCGTAAGCAGGCTTGTAGTGTTTATAACACCGAAGGATTGAAACCTTTGCCTTTAGATATTGCAGAACTTCTTATCCGTTTCTTATGGATGTAAGAATGTTGAAGCCAAGGGTGCGAGTGGCATCCTTTTTACTTAGCAGAAACACAAAACATGACACCCAATCTTTCCAATTATACTAGAAAGTGCGGATACCAAGCGCTGCGCATTCCCTACGGCAACTCTCTCACGAGCCACAGAATCTGTTCTCGCAGTTATTGTTAGCTGTGTTCTTACCATATCTTAGAAGTTGAATTAGTTAGTATCTGATTTACCAATAGACCCTCGTGTGGAGAACACCTACGTGCGGCAACTGGACATTTTCAGGGCTGTGCGCATTGCACACTCGTTGTCGTGATATCCTTGCACGTGTAAATGTTGCGAATCGATGATTCTGAATAATGCTTAATTGTGATATCTAATCCGACAGCAGCAAGCTTTTTCCAGCGAGTCAAACGTTGAGTGTGCGCGAAGCGACCGCCATTAGGCATCAGTGCTGATTCTTAAGAGGGTGCATAGCTTCCTCATTCGCATCAACAGTAGGGTGATGGCGTTAACATTTGCAGAAGGTAGGAAATGCTGGAAAATGGCAGGCAGCTTAATTTGTCAATTGCTTCGTTTTAGCTCTAAGTATTTTTGGTCTACATTGGACTAGCGAATCTTGGGCATGCCTAAAACATGATGAAAACTTCCCAACTGCAGATGTTGTGAAGCTGTGCGCCGGAGGCCTTACATGTTAGCACAACGCGTCTTGTTGCAGATGCTGTCTTTCCCACTGTGCGCAGGATGACATGGAGTGTCAGGCTGCGCAAAGTGTAAAGGCTGTAGCTTTTCCATAGTTCCTGTCCCTCACTGCACAGCAGCGGTGCCAAAGGCGTATTTTCAGTGTCTAGGAATATGCATTGCGCTAGAGAAAGCCTTGCGTGCTTCGCAACTGAACAGCTGTGTGCGTGAGGTGGTTTTGTGTGCGAAGCTGGCATGCTGTCGAATTGTGGAATTGCTATGCGCGCATGCACTTTAAGCCAGGCTTGCTATCTTCTTGGAGTGACAGACAAGCTCACCTTTGACTTGCTCAACAGCGTTCTTAGGAGGTCGTCGTTCGTTTTCATCTCAAGGATTTTGTTGGAGTGGCTGACACCGGGTAGTTTGAAAACATGATAAGCTAGAAGCCTTGAAGAGAATGTGCGCATGCGGGTGAATGTTAAGAATGGTACGTTGTGCAGCGGGTACGTCAGTCACGTAATGCAAGATTGCTGTAGATATTTATCGTTATCAGGTGTTGCGTTCGAGCCCCAAATCAGTAGTGCCACTACTACGTCGCCAAGCTTCACAAACGGCATTGGACCAATTCTCCTAAGGGTTGTCCGCCGTCCACAACAGCGCTATTGGTGCCCCTTGCCTTTTGGCATCAATGTGCTTTCTATAGGGGCTCTGTAGAGGCTTATCCAGGATATGTTGCACCGCATAGCACTCTAGAGATCCTCGTAGGTGAGAGGTCAGCGGCTAGCCGCGCAACAACTGAGTCAAAGTAGGCTGCGCGTGCGCAATTTTAGCGAGTGCGTCACTGGCACTTGGCTTCTGAGTGACTGATGCGTGCAGAGAAATGTGACCGGACTGGCAGACAACCCCGATTCGTGCATCCGGTTTTCTGTGTTGTTGGCATGTTGATTTTTGTATCCTTCTTGCATGGTTGTGAAATGTGCTATTCTGGAGGGCAAGTTTCAAACGTTGATGTGTCTCCCCTCCTGACTGCGCGCTTCCAAGATAATGCAACGTGCGATAAATTTTGGTAGTTGAGGGAAGAGTACTTGCACTTGTGTGTGGTTCGAAATGTGAGGTGATTCTGAGACGAATTGCAGAAGCTGTGGGTTTGCAGAGACATGGAATTTGTACACGAGCCTGATTCCGCATAGAAACTTTGATATATTTAGTTATGCATAGAATTGTGGACCGAAGAAGAGGTGGCTGTCGGAGAGCCAGACAAGTTAAACAGACGGTGTGTGACAGATCCGAACGTTCCCATTAAATTTTGAGGGCCAGAGAGGCTGAGGTTTTGCTTTTTGTTGTTACATAAGCCAGGTCGTAAATGTTGCAAGCCATCCACGGTGCGGGTATTTTAGGCGTCAGCAGCAATGGAGACGTGCATGCCTGAGTTGGCTATTGGCGGGGCGCCTGCAAACAGTATTCAAGCAGCTTACTTTGATTCATGTGAGAGCACTGCAATTTGATAATATTTCCGTTTTTGCCTCTGCAAATGTGCATGCTGGTGTGTAACAGATGGTACGCTGGTTACGACGGTGTCCATTTGTCGACTTTTGGAAAGGCTGTCGGTGGATACCGTTTCCTTCAGACAATGACAGATTACCAAAACTCGTTTGCTAGAGCACGTTTCTTAGTGGTTGTTAGCGCTTCGACCTAACGTTGCTTTACGTGTGGAGGATTTGTGCTGACCGGTGTGGCAGTGCTGCATGGATGTCTCAATAATGCACTGGGCTGTAGGGCATAGTTGGATAACAGCTTAGGAGCTGGCTAGATGGTGCATATGAACTGGTCTCAACTTTAAAGCATCCGGTGTGTTTTAGCACGTGCGTGAGGTGCATGCGGTAGTCACGCGAAACTGTCAGAAGGACACGTTATAGGAGTTTCGATGTATGCTTCAAGGGGTGGAGCGCGTCGGCTAAGTAGCTATCTGTCTCCATAGATATTAACCCTCGATTATGCGCTGTTTGTTATGCCCGTACGCGTGTTCTGAACGCCGTGAACGGTATTGTGATGCATCTGTTGTTGACTGCTCCCCGAAAGCTTCGGTTGCATATCGAACGATTAGAGAGGCTGGAATTGGCGCGCTTTATTGTTTTGCTGGGAGCCGTGTGGAAGTGTTTGTAGAGTCTAGAGAAAAGGGTACTTGTGCCATTTACAGTTTTTCTGATGTAGGACTCTGTCTGTAGACTACACCGAATAGCAAATGTGGTATGGGACATGGATGCTGGGCAGCGCGTCCTCTGCACCTCAATTTTTAGCACTTTTATATAGTTGAGGCAGCATAAGAGCGGCCCGTGTAGACTGTGCGTTTCTTTTCACGAATTCTTCGATGATTGCTGTTCCTTGCTGCTCTGCCTATCGTTTAATATGGGAGTCACCCTTTTAATCCTCACCCGTTGTAGTCTATAGCCAGATAATGGTATGCGTTTTAAATCACGGGTATTGCACAGGCATTGCCAACTGCTTCGCTTTAACTGGATGGCGTGACATTAGTTTTGCATACCTTCAGTCAGAAGCGTCGAACCAACAGTTTATGAAAATGGCTTACAGCGGCACTACCGTATCTGTTGAACTAGACGATAGACCGAAATGCGCCTCAAAAGCCACCTAGACAAGACGTAACAAGTTCTGGATGATACAGAACTCGCGGAGATTTCAACACCGCACCTTCTAGCGAAGCGCATCGTTTAGATAGTGGGTTGGCTACTATTACTTGGTTGCCGAGAACAGTAAGGATGGCATCTTAAAAATTAGACTTTTCGATAAGATCACCCACAAAAGCAAAGAATAGCGGACTGCACTTGGAATTCTCGCATTGCCCGTGCAGCGCACGCTAGCCTTGGGAGATATCGTCTTCTGCCTGTCTTTTAAGCAGGTAACTGCTCCCTCAGGAAACCTTTTCTTTAACCACAGCGATCCTAGAGGCAATCCAGGAAAGTTCGGTGTTGTATGTGTGCTCTTTTATTTGCTCTTGTTGCTTTATTGGGCTTGGCGTACTGTGCAAACCACGCCGGCGAACATTTCAGAGCATCGCAGCAAGGCGTGAGCCTTAGTGGTTGCACATTGCAGCGGTTCTCCATTAGATATGCCGCATCCATGTAGCACTGTAGGACTTCAGTGTGTGCTAAGCATTGCAGTATTGTAAGGGGAAAGGCACCCGGAACCATTGAAACATTGACGAAACCCATGGTGACTGGCTGCACGAGATTTGGCTCAGTATTTTTGAAACTATTCCTGGATAAAAGCGATGCCAGTGTTGGCCGCGGATGAGGTTATTACGACTGATAACCACAACCAAATTTTTGTGAAGTTCAGTGACTGCTTGCATGCAACTGTCTAGGATCTGGCAAGTTTCGCATCTGACTCGTTGACACGTCTGTTTGGATGTGCATATGCCTGGAGCCTAAAGAGTATTCCCGTCCAAGTGTGTTGTGCTGATGCGTGCCCCATATCATAGATGTCTGGCCCATTTTTATTGATATCTAGGCACAAGACAACGAAGCCGTACCATGCGACCTATTGGGGCCTGCTTAGACTCATGGCTGCAGATGGTGCGCCTGTTGACCAACAACGCAGAACTTTTTTATTGCACAGCTTCTAGGAAGTGCAAGTTGTGATAATCTTGGTTGGGGTATGTTTGGGTCTGTTGCATTTAGTGTCAACTTGCTTTGGACACCCACAGGACGATAAATATCCATCTGCTGCCGGGACACACCTTGGTCTTCGCGCCATGCTGGCTGCTGTGAGATTTGTATGTATCTCACGTTGGTGCAGGGCATCGCTGCAGAGTATTTGTTCGCCTATCTGTATGTACATGGATTACGCCTCTAGACCCTCCTGCGACTGGGCATGAATCGGATGATGGAGTGTCTGCCACTGATTGGATGCCCGCGCGTTAAAGAATGTGTGTTACCGAAGTTTATAATATGCGTGGCTAGTCACTCCGGGTATTTTTTTCTATTGAAAACCGAGCATGATGAAGGGACGCGGTTTGTACTTTTAACGGAACTGCCACGGTCCTTGATTTCCCGCAATGACGCCTTCCATTGTTGTTGCAGTTTGCGGCAACGGGCCGGTATAGATGAGCTCAAATCGGCGACTGCGACGCTGCACATGAACTAAAGCCGGGGATATCTAGGGGAAGCATACCCCAAAAAAGTGTGTACTAACAGCCTCGGTGTTTTTCAAAGGTGTGGAAGCCTTCATATACGTAAAGTCTGGGACGAAATAGGTGCAGGAAGTTCCTGCATGAAAAGTTGCGTAGCCCCAAAGTGCTTCCATCAGGTTATCTATATTGTACATAGCTTGGTCTGCACCGATTCCTAACTAGGTAGGCGCAACTAACTGGGAAATGTAGAACTGTCCTTGTACGGCGGCAGGAGAGCGAAGGACTACGTAGCAACATCAAAACAGCATATCGCTGTGTATGCGTGCATATATACTTCAGCGACTGTACATGTCTGCATATTACGCCTTACATGGCGTGAGCCGACTTGCTGAACGTTTCAAGTGTGCGATGTCTCGTGATAGCCAAAGGCTGGCTTGTGGGCTTACGGCAGCTAGGGCTACTACGCTGATTGGCGGCTAGGGGCAAAACGTCTCTGGTGCAGTTACTAGATGCAATTGCTATTTGGAAGGCGCCTCCAAATGCTTGTCTACTTTGTTTCACTCATGGCGAAAAACGGTGCAAGCAGGAAGTGTGCTGCATTTCGTTGAATGCATAGCTTCGTCCTGAGATCGTAGCACTGGTCGTCGAAGAACTCCGGTTTTGCCCACGGTGATTGAGAAAAACTGATAGAAGCTGCAGGCATCCTGTCGCGTTTGACGTCATAAGAGCAAGACTTCAGAATCTCAGGCAACTGCCATGCTAACCAAGGTGTTCTGCCATGCAGCTTAAACTGCATTGCCTTCGCTTGCGTGCCGGAAGCCAGCTCGAAAGCTCTTAAGCATTGCGCAGTCCGCTCTAGGCAAATTGGAAATTTGATGCAGTGCTGTTGGAAGTGTCTCCAACATGCTGAGGAGCACTTGAACCGGCAATTTGCTGTGCACGTATGAGCATGCAACTGCTGGCACTTCAACGCAGGCGGTGCGGCAACCTTATGTTTTGTTGCAGCACGGGTCTGCATTTAAGAAACGGTGAATAATGGTAGACGGACACTAATGGAATTTCTTAAAGTGGAAAAATGGATTTTGCAGGGGCAGATTAACTGATCTCTCATTGCACTTTTGAACTTTGGCTTACGAACCTGATTACAAGAGGTGAACCGTTTGCTTGTTCCGCCATTGCTGGCATGGTGGTGTTGGTGGCGTTTCAGCATACTGCATGGTACGCAATCTTGAATGGAAGCCTAATTTTGGAGGAACTTGATGCGCCCTTGTTCACAAGGACAGTTCGTGGTATCGTATCTTCGAATCAGCAAAGTGGTGTTCTCCCAGACGCCGTTGGGTTTCGGTTGTTTGGCTTTTGATGGCTCTCCGGTGAAAACAGCGCAATCCTAAGCATTACACGTGCACAACGCAGAAGGAAGTGTGTGCAATGCAATTAATACCAAGTAAATACCAAGTAATGCACAGCGACATTCGTTATGTTTTCTATTCGTCATTTATCGCACCAAGCTTTCGCAGACGCAGAAGCCTTTCTCCTTTGATATAAAGTGATGAAGGACTATTGCCTGCTCCCTCCCTATTGTAGTGCGCCATCCGCGATTGCAACGAGCATCTACTGATTGCAATCAATGGCATCCCCAATTACATTCGCCTTTCAACGCATGAACGTTCTAAGTTGACACGTTTGCCAGCAGAGAGTGTTCTGAAGGAATGAGTGTACTTTTAATGTACTCGAAAACAGGGAATTGCGGCGAAGGTATTGGCACGTGGCATCTTGCAGAAAACGCTTGCCTTAAGGTGGTATGTCACTTACTTGTGGCTGTCTGGCCATTCTTGCCAGGATGGCGGAAGCGTTGATGTGAGGACAGGTGCTTGTTTAGCTTCACGGAGCGTTGTGCGGTAGCGTGTTCCAGAGACATGCTGCTTGTGTTGCATGCTTTCACTTGCGGCTGCGGAGTTCCGGCGTTGTGTGGAATGAACTTTTGCCATCGTGGAATTCCTCAGCTTATGACACACTATGTGGGATGAAATGGTACAGTGGAGGTAGCTGGCTGGCCAAAAGTAATCATGGTGAACCGGCAGCCGCAAACACACTAGCCGCCGCCAGCATGGAGCACTTTCCAGAAAGTGCGAAAGAGCTTTTTAGTGATGAGTGCAGATATCGGGGCGGCGAAATCAGGAAAATCGGTAGACGATGTCGAAATGGCTTCGACCGTTTCTGTCAGTTGTGGTGCTTGCCAATATAACCCTTTGTGATATTTGCTTGTAGGGTGGCAACGAAACTGTATATCCGTGTGTGATTGATGCGTACTGCGGGGAAACGTTCTGTTGTTTTGCTTTGAGCGGCCTGCTGCTGCGCCCAAGATTTTCGTTCAATCAGTGGGTTGCATCGAAAATGCGTTTGCAGGAGGCCAATGCTTTTGCTGTCTGTGGCTCCGTCACCACCCTTCATGCTATGCTTATTAGTGGGACATTATCGTGTGCATTTGAAATTGAATGATGCTGTACTACGTCCTTATCTTTGTTGTATGTAGCAAAATAAGCTTAACGTGCACAGGGTTTGACATAAATAGGTGGATAGCAATTCCCTGTGCACTTGTTTTAGGAGGTGCGTCGCTCATGGGCGACCATTAGGAAAAAATGCGGATAAGAACCGTCGTGAATGGCATGCATTCCAGACCATATACTTGTTTTATCCTCACGTTTTTGTAGCTTCCTGCAGCGCAACGAAAATTGGCACCTCTCGAGTTGGGCATGCTATTCTATTGCAAGTATTTGATCACGACGTTTGTCGGTAGCCCTGCGTGGGCAGTTTCTCATGAGGCTAATCAGTGTTCCCACAGCGGGTTTTGACTTAGGTGCTTTGCTTGCGCCAGATTTAAACACATTGAGCCATGCACGTTGAGCCCTGTGGGTACGTTGGGGCTTGCCTGAATATCGGCAAAAGCCTGAAGAGATAGCCAGTGACTTTTAGCATGAACAGTCAACGCTTGCATGCAGTCGCGTTCTTGGGCTCGATACTGCATGCGGTACATGGCCGTCCGTGGGGTCTTCCTGCGGGCGGAATTTTCAACGCGCAGGGGAACGGTTACAGCCCTTCACGTACCGGAAATATACGCACACGCACCTACACTCCTCGTTGACCTAATACGTGCACGGCATTACAACACGTACTCAAAGAGAGTGAGTTTCCTGCTGCCATATGCTTGAGGATCTGTGAGGATAGGTGCCGAAGCCAATCACACATTTAGCAGTCTCAGCTCTACTGCATTGTTTCTAGTTTTCTGTCCTTCATCCTTCCTATGCATATTGCTTTCGAGTTGTGGCTCCTCTACGCCTTCCAAAAACTCCGCATTGTTTTTATATGGACCGAGTTGAATACAACATTTGCATCTGTGAGCGTCTGCGTGGTGCGTATCCACCAGTTGCAGGTAAATGCACTTCGCGCCACCAGCGCAACTGCACCCCTTTTTTAGGATGTGCGTCAGTTGCTTTAAGGTCTATACTTATTGGCTTGGTTCAGCTCGGCAATGCGCAGTAATTGCTGAAGGGGCCTCATGATCAGGACCAAACGGTTTGCTTGAATGGCAACCCTGGGAGCGTGGGCAGTGGCTGGACGCGTCGTTGTTGAATGCTAGCACACGGAATCAGTGCGATCTGCCTGTATCCTTGAGGGTTAGGTATGTACCGTGTATATACACGGTACATTCCCTATAGTTACCACTGAGTGGTAACTATAAGGAGATCACGTGAACGTTAATTGTAGCAATGTTGACATCCAAAAGTTTGTTAATGGTTACCACTCCAGAAGTAGAGGGTACCCAGTTCTTTGAAATGCTGTTCCATTCAAGCATTCACTGGGCTAGATTAAGGTCTATAATTTTGAGGAATGAAGAGTCGAGGGTGTCATTTGGAGGCCAATTAGAGATACGATGTTTTTATTCATTGGATGAATGCATCTGAATAGCGTCCTAAAGACGGGGTGGAAGCCGAGGGCGCCCCAAAATATCCTGCAAGCATCTTAATGTGTTTTACTTCTTTCCGTTTCTCCACGCTTTGAACGGCATCTGCAATGCGTGGTCCCATCAGAATTGGTTGGATGAGGGGCACGAATGCTCCACGAGTGGCAACAAATGAGTGTCTAAAAGTGATGTCTTTTTATAATCGAGCGTAGTTCGCTCTTGTGGTACCATGACCAGGCCATGGTTATGGTGTTTGCCCCCCGAGCCCATACGTTTGAGTAACCGTCCGAACTTTTGGGGGCCTTTTTCCTTGAAGCTTCGGGCAGATGTATATGATCCCACCATGTTTGCAGATTCCTTGAGGCACTGACGTAACTCATTACCATTTATAATGCCATTGAGGCCCGATGACATGGTAGATTTGTTCGTGTATTCCTTTCTTCTTCAGCGCGGGAAAAGGCCGCCCAAAGAGAGTGCGCGATGCTTCTTGGGGTATTTGCGTGGAATGGCCTTTTGTAGCATAACGCACACGGGCAATACTCAAGATAAATATTCACAGCTCCTCCGATGAGCTACGGGTTCAGGCATTTCGCTTACGTGAAATTATGCATATAAACGCCCTAACGTCTAGGTTAGCGGTGCAAGTTGTGCCAGGCTTGCCTTTTGGGTTTGCGCAGATCTTAGCCCTTACCATTGCTGGTACGAACAAGTTGCCACTTGAATGCAGTTAGTGAGCCACATGAAGCTTTTCTGTAATACTGCCATGCATTTGAAACACACAGTTTGCTGAGAAGGAACGAAGTAGTTTGGCAGCGCCTCCTCACTGGCTTGCTATGAAAATCGATTATCAGCAGTTTTACAAGCTCCGGTGCAGTCACCGGCTTGTAAGCACTGCTAACGGTACCGTTTGAAGGATTGGGTGGAGTTCACAGTCGACGATTCGACTGGCTAGAGTGTCCTTGCCTAACTGGGCAATGCAAGTATGTTCGCGGCAGTTGCACTTTTTGGATGCCGTCACCTAGAGTCCTGAAAGCAAGCTCATGTGGGTTCATTCCCTGAGGGACTGAAGAAAGCTAAAGAAAACAATCGCAAGGCTTACTTTGTTCGCATGTCCTCGGTATCTTGAATGTGCTGCTTTTATTTAACCGGCCTGAGGCAAATAAGAATCCCCATTGTAGATGCTTTCGCTGTTGCCCCCTAACTACTCAGCCACATGGCTCATTTCAGGACGCGCTCCTCCACACCAGCAACTCTATCCGCAGTACGTTTCGCTGCTTAGTAGTGGGGATATTACGCAAGAGAGTGCGCTGATTACATGAGAGGTCCAGGATTTCAAGAATGCTGGAGGAGACGCCGTATAACATAATTTAGTCGTTGGCATCCCTAGATACACCGTGAGAATTGCTAGGTAGCCGCGCGAGGGAGGTTTTGCCTTGTAATATTGTCGAACATATGCGGATGCCGTTTGCATGACAGGTCTCAAATGCGTGTTTCTTCTCACAGCTGGCGACTAGTAAGACACAGGAATGTTGTTGAAGAAAGAGCAATGGTTGGACCGCAGAATGTCAGTTGCTCAAGTCGACCAATGACCGGGAGGCATTAACGCCCACTACTACTGCGATTTCCCATGTTTTTTAATGCCACTTTGGGGGGAGAGGGGCCTCTTGCAGTCTACGAGTCATTTCGGTGGCGGGACAAATGCGTGCACCCCTTGTTTACCCGATAATAAACCGCAAGCCATGTTGCAAAGGTTACTTCTGCCCTATGAAGCAAACACTGGAAAATGCGATTCGTGAGTTGTTCGCGTCATGAAACATAACTGCACAAATAAGCGTTTTTCACGCCTGTGCATGGATATTAGGAAGATTACGACGGCTGCAATAATTTCACCGAGTTCCCGTTAGCCCATAAATACGTTCAATAGGCTCTAATAGTATCTGTTGTTATATTGTGGGAAATCGTCTCATATTTCAAATGTGTGGTTGATGTGTAGCTTACTAGTGGAAACGAGTTTAGCACGCCATGTGTTGCCGGCTCAAGGGTGATGTCAGGCTTGCCGGCGCATTGAAAGACATCTGTGGGCTATTCTAATGCATGTGCGATAGTGCATCGGCATGCCCCGGCTCTGAGAATAACATCAGGCATATGTCGCACTCAGATTTGTGCAAATAACACGTCATGGTGCGGGCGCTTGAAACCGGCATGACTGCAGGCAGTCCTGCAGGCGGGGAGCCTTGCTGAAGGATAAGAAGTGGCCAGGCAACCCACTATCCAGGAAGTGCGTTGCTCCCTCTTCAATACTTATCGGCACGTAATTCGTTTTTTAGTTGATTAAATGGGTAAGCCCGACTTTGTTTTAAGCATTCGACTCAAGGGCTGGTAGAGCAACGATGCACTTAGGCTATTTTGAGACGCGGGAGAATCCATGTTGGGTTCTTTGAAAGTTTAGTTCGGTTGTGCACTACTGTGGAGAGCGTTTTGCGGGAGGTAATGAGCATGTGAACTATGGTAAACACAAAGGAGTTAAAATCCGCAAGTGCTTTAAAGTCCAAGGGTTCAAGTCCCTTCCAGGTCTTCCTTTTTAATTACAAGGTATATATAAGGTATACTCCCATTGAGAAAACCTTTAACTCAATATCCTGTCCATATACATATTTGTTTAAATTTACATCTACATTACTAATATTAGTTAACAGAGATTGCCGTCGGGGGGAACGCGTTGGTTGGTCGGGCATACCTCAAGAATCTGTGGTTACAAGTTGCATTATATTAGTATGTGAGACTATTCCCTCGCATACTCTTACGGTTTCTGCTGACAGGAACGTTTATGCTTGGTCTTCTGATGTCGCTGGAGTGTAACAGTGTCCGGAACACTTCAAACTCATGCCGGGCCCATTCGCTGTTTTGGGGAATACACGCATTGGCTGATATCCATCAGAAATGCGCGTTTAGGAAGAACTACCATTGCTTTGGTAAGTTCGCCCACATCTGTACGCAGGCCATTAATTTTTTTTGCCAACCCCCCAAGGGGAGAATGCTGCATAAGCCGCAGTCGTCTCAGCATAAGCTTGACCGCAAATACCTCCATTCACCAACATATACTGTAGACTCCATGCCTAGTACGGGTGATGTGTTCATAAGGCCAGATCGGGTTTGCAAATGGTAGCAGTAAAAAGGGGAGTCTAAGTGGTTACGAGTAACACTTGCTTTTGTGATCAGTTAAACAATGGAGTCGTTCAGACGATTTCCCCATGCCGTATGCAACATTCTGTTGATACAGTCGGCAGCTCCTTCGTCATCTGCATTGGAAGAAGCCGCTGACGACATGGTGTTTATTGCGTCCTCAAGCGATGTTCGGTCATCTACGTACAAGCGAGCAGCATGCACTTCGAAATTCTGTAGGCGCGTAGCATGGGGAGTGCGTAGTAGATCTGTTCCAGTTTGTATTTGTCGAGCACTGTGGCTACAAAATGCGACAGCGTTGAGACTGGGTCCCTGCGGTAGCCGCATGGGGCCCAGCGTGCCTAGAAATCATAACTGTGGAATCCAGGGCGCGTTTTTCCGCTTGCGTCTTGCGTTTTCCACACTTGACGTCTGCGCCAAACGGTGGAAATTTGTGTGCGATGCCCACGTAACGATTGAAGAGGTGGTGGTTCTTACAAGGTGGGTAGACTAGGACCTAGGTATTCAGCTTCTATTCGTTGTTTAGCTGAGTGCGCGTATTCATAGCTTGAGTGTGGGCAGAGTGGTATATGCGTGTTTCCCAAGCGATGTGCAATTTGCCGAATTCATGCCAGGTCCTCGCAAGACTTGCTTGTATCGGTTTTCTGTGGTTAAAATCGCTTCGACTTGGGAAGCATGGTGTGCGGCGCCTTCACACATGCCTAGAAAGAAGTAGGGTGCGCTCCTTGGAAGTTGCAGGGCGATGCTTGTAGTATGAGCAGCGCAGTGGATGCAGAGATTCATGCAAGCACATACGAGGCGCTTTCTGCATGGGAAATATGCGGGGTTCGGTCGGTTCTAGCTTGAGCCAAATGCTATTGGTCAGCATACATTGAGGCCAGTGTTTGGTAGATTATGACGACACCCTTGCTTCAGTGGTCTTCATGTTTTGGCCGCAGCATCGGAGCTCCAGCTCAGCGTTTGTTGTGTCCCCTGTTGCATTTTCGAAGGTACGCTGACGGAGGAAGTGCCGCTAACACGCTGAAACAAGGTGAGCCGAACTGGCCGCAACTGCCGTACGCCAGTATGCCACTGGCGAGACGAAAATGCAGTTGGTAAGCAGCTCTAGAACCCCCTGCAGAGTCGCCGATATTCGCGATGCAGTAAGGATCGAGCGTGTGCACTTGAATTGCCTTGCTGCAAGTTCATGATGAGAATGAGCATGTTTGTGCACGAAGGTATGAGACTCGCCGACAAACAATATGATCCGGGAAGAACTAACTTTGCCTCCGCATATGCACAACGGAGTAAAGCCTTTCTTCTACGCAAGCAGTTTTGCTTGTCAGTGAGCTCCTGAAATTCAATCCTCACAACCCAACGGCAAGGCACTTTCCCGAATACCAGGATTGTTGTGCACTACTGCATGCTGAGCGTGGAAAGGCATTTGCTGGTGAACTTAGTGCTTGCCGTCTTATATCTGCATAGGCGTATATAACGTCCATGGAGCGTTTGGGGTCCATTTTATCCTAGGTCCTAAACGTTGCAACAGTATCCGAGTACTTGCAGTTGTCATTCGCATGCTTGTGCAAGTTTAGTGGGTGAACCGTCCTACGCATTTTCACAAAGGATGTGCGGCGCGCGTGGTGAAATGCTGTACACTGCACGTTTCTTAATACGTTGGCCGTTTTACTTGGATGTTAAGCTGCACCTTCGCTGGGCTAAGCCTTTACGAAGTGAAAAACTCCAGCAGCTTCGCAGTCCGCCGTCTATGGCATTTCTACTATTGCGCGTTATACTTACTTTACTTACCGTAGGACATTCTTCTGGGTAGCGCATTTCAAGTCAAGGCCTGAGACCACTCGTGCGAGACCCACAAGAGGAGCTATTTGCACCAAAGGACAAATCCTCACAATGCATTTGCCAAGCATGCACCAAACGAAAGGGTATCGCGTACGCGCCACTGCACTGCCTGCGCACTATGCAGGAGGTGCGTCTTTTGCCTAGATTCGCTAGGTGGCTGACACCAGTAATGCATTTTGTGGTATTTTAAGGGGAATCATATTGAACCTCTTCAAGTTTCCCAATGGATGGCCATGTGTGTACTGGTGGCGCGTGGCTCCTAATCTTCCACGTATCCAGCACTAAATTTCCATGAAGGGTTTTTTATTCTGCATCAAAAGACTCCGCAATAAAGCACACAACCGAGCCGAACTAAACGCAACTGGGATTCTTGCATGCAATTGGCTGTGATGTGCCAACTCGGCATCTTGGAATGCGGTGTTCTATTTATAGGCAGATCAGGAAAGGATATTGGGCCATCTCTGGCTTTTGGGTGGAAGCATGTCTGCACCTTTGCATGCACACCTGATACTTTACAGAATGTGCATGAGCGAACTTCCGTGGTAACGGTGGGGCATTGATTTGGCGGCTCTGTATGCAAATTGCGGTTACAGTGCAATGTGAGAGTGCCTTAGCTTCAGTTCACAGTTGATGACAGTCATGTGAAAGACATCGGAACGAGTAACCAAGGCGCGTAAGCTTCGTAAAAATCGACGACGTATACTCAGTCCAATTTTCCACTGATTTGTTAAAAAAATGCACCTGGTGTCTCTAGTTCCCTATCGTGTATTTACTTTCTAACTACACCGAGTGCCTCCGTACTTCTTCCTGTGTTGGCAAGGGTAGCGTATCATACAGCAAGTCCGTTGCATTTGATTCCTTTTAAAGAACTATGCTATCTTGCAGCATGGGTGTTTGTGATGCGGTGCACTGGCGTGGGGTGCGTTTGAACTTATCGCAGCAAGAAATTGGGACTCCGATATTGTGCAAGGCAATTTGCGCAAGTCGCACTTCCTTTGCGGTGTAACGGGGATATGGTGTCTACATGCCGGGACAAGCACCATGAAATGCTTCACATGTGAGTATGATCTGCGGTGCCGCCTGCTGACCAAAATAGGAAATGCGATTTGAGGGGTTTGCCACCGATTTGCGGGGAAAATTGTTTTTATTCTGTTGCTTCATCCGTTCTTTACTTACGGAGCAGTTGTTCTTGGCTAACTGCTAGCGCTGTAAGGTGCTTTTGCGGCGACGCAGATTGTGAGAAGCTTTCTTGCTTCGGCGATACGGATGCGGGGAGCCATGGAACGGAGGTTGCCAAGCTAAAAGGTGGCTTCTATTGTCCATATTAAATTAAGGTTATCCAGGACTACTTGTTGTTGGGTGGCGGGGCGCGGCACTTAAGTCTCCGTGCTTTCGACCCCCTCGGGTAAATTTGTGTTGCTGCGCTTTGTCGCACGCCGATTAGCACTCAAGTGGACAGAAGTAACGGGCCTTTTGAAGAGTACATATACGGTAGATGGGTATTTTTGTAACCTCCAGCTTTCATATCTGAGTGCAGCTGTTTCTCAGATGTAATATGAATTGATCGGTAAGGTATTCCACGAAGAACGTGCGTCGTACCTAGCAACATTGTTGGTGGGACTCGTCATACCCAGTTATTGGTGTCTGAATCTTAAGCTAAGCTCTGACGCAATGGCGGTTCTCTCCGGATATGATTAAGTATAGTGGCATGCTTCCTGATATCATGTGTGGGATCGTTGACTATCCCCGCCGGTGGTGCTACCACTTCACCCTTGCTGCTGTAAAGGTCGTCTCGTCGATAGATCTGAGTAGCCGAAAGGAGAGCATCTACAACCAGAAAAAAAGGATTTGCACGACAGTAATAATGACGGGCGATCAACGAGTTGTATATTAGCGAGCCATCTCACGAAACACTTGCGCCTGCGCGACTGGAGGCCGTGCGTTTCTGGTGTCTGGCGGTCGAGCGGCCAGTGCAATAGGAAAAAAGTTGTTGAGGTGTTCCTGTTTGCACCAGAGCCCCCCAAGCAGCACTGGGTTCTCCGATTGGCCAAGCAGTCTGCAGGGAGGCTTTCTGGTGATATCGACTTACATCGCTGAAGCGCTGTCGTATTTGAAATGCAACAAATCCCTCCTGCGTCCTCTGCTCTTCGATCTTTACGCTTCGCAGGGCCGCATGCAGATCGAAACTCTGTAGGCGCGTAGCATGGGGAGTGCGTAGTAGATCTGTTCCAGTTTGTATTTGTCGAGCACTGTGGCTACAAAATGCGACAGCGTTGAGACTGGGTCCCTGCGGTAGCCGCATGGGGCCCAGCGTGCCTAGAAATCATAACTGTGGAATCCAGGGCACGTTTTTCCGCTTGCGTCTTGCGTTTTCCACACTTGACGTCTGCGCCAAACGGTGGAAATTTGTGTGCGATGCCCACGTAACGATTGAAGAGGTGGTGGTTCTTACAAGGTGGGTAGACTAGGACCTAGGTATTCAGCTTCTATTCGTTGTTTAGCTGAGTGCGCGTATTCATAGCTTGAGTGTGGGCAGAGTGGTATATGCGTGTTTCCCAAGCGATGTGCAATTTGCCGAATTCATGCCAGGTCCTCGCAAGACTTGCTTGTATCGGTTTTCTGTGGTTAAAATCGCTTCGACTTGGGAAGCATGGTGTGCGGCGCCTTCACACATGCCTAGAAAGAAGTAGGGTGCGCTCCTTGGAAGTCGCAGGGCGATGCTTGTAGTATGAGCAGCGCAGTGGAGGCAAGGATTCATGCAAGCACATACGTAGCGTTTGCCGCAGGGTTTTCGGTAAACTAGTTTGATGTTGTTTGGTGTTATCTTGGCCCATTCGGTGTAAATGCAGAGTTTGTGCAAATTGTCCTCTAAGGTGAACCGTTCTAGTATACGTTTGTGCTGATGGGCCTTTACTCGAAGTTATGTTACACTTGTAGAGCCCTTTATTACCAATAAATTGTCGCCGCCAAGCTGAATTCAACGAGGCGAAAGGGAGTAATCGAAGCGGCAGGCATATGCATCGCATCAGAAAGTCCGCTTCTTTTTTTCTTGTCATCAGGCCACCTCCATGAGAGGAGCACTGCAGTCGTGGGGGATGCAATGCCATTACAGGTAACGCGTTTTTCATTGCTTTGATGTATATATAAATAAAGCTATTACAATACTTGAGCAATGCCTACTATGTGCCTTTTCTTGTCAGAAATGTTTTCGAAGCAATTGAATACAGGAGGTGCAGGCCTTTTGTGAGCTTTCGTCGAGGTTATCTACAATACATGATGCACAAATATCAAGCAGTGTTCTAGTTGAACGTAGCAGAGACATGCTTTTTGACAAACAGACGCCTGCATGGGAGGATGCGTTAAAGGGTGTACCTTCAAGAGCCCCTCCGATTTGTTTGTCCTTGGGTTTCCGCCACAATTAAAGAGGATAGAGTAAGTGGGCCTTCAAGTATGCTAAAGAAAGTAAAACAGCATTGACATTCTCCGCCTAGGCTGTCTTGGTTTTGCTTTCCATGGCGCAGTCAACAGTTGGGTAACATTGCACGCAGGATGTTCGTCGTTTCTCGCCATTCGATTATCCACGCTGGATGCCCTGAAAAAGCTTTTCATTTTGGGCATGTGGGTCTAAGCAGAAGGACGGCAAGGCCAAGAAATTGCACTGAAGTTCATCAACTTCTTCACAGCTTTTTTCCAATGTGCTACAACACCCACTGTTTCCGTCACTGAAATGTATATCTCTCGTAAATATACTTCAGTTAGGGCCTGTTCGTTACAATTTGCTTCAGGAATTATAACGAGAAGCATATATTTCGTATATGAAACACTGGCCAGCATCTAGCATCTAGGGTGGGCGCTATCGCTGCAGAGCACGCAACGAGGGAAAGAACCGGCAGCATTCAAACGCAGGATGCAAACTGGCGTTGCTGGTGGCGTATGCGGCTGACCGCAGAGCATGCCTTCGCGGATGCAATTCAGGTGATATGCTGGCCATTCTATGCCGGTGGGAACTCTGTACTAAAGGTTTCAGTCAGTTATGGCATCCGGTACATTACAGGTGCTGGTGCCATATCTTTCATGTATCTCCCAGGGGTAGCTGATATGCTGTACGAGTGATGTATCAAAAGGGTAGGTTGCATGCTGTTTGCTTCTCCCGTGTATCTTTCTGTCTGCACTGCTAGAAATTACTGCTCTGCAGACTGGGCACCGTCAGTCGTGATGATCTGTATTCCCTTTTTTGCAGACGGTGCGCGGCTCTTATAGCGCAAGGTGATGACATAAAATGAAGCCAATTAAACAGATGTTCTCGAAGGCGCTTTACAATGCATGGGCACGTGAATCTGTAATCTGGAGCTGAGATGTTTTGACTCACGCTTTTTGCATCAAAAATGGGCTAGGGCAGGCACTGATAGCAACCATGTGATATAGAAAGCGGTTGGAGGTTATTAAGTGTCTTCGTCATGTTGCCGTTTTGTTGGAAATACGGCGTTGTTATGCTGAGGTTTCAGACTTTGGCTAACAATGTAATTCTCTTATTGCCACTTGTGCTCATTGGATATTCTATATTGACTTTGTGCATCGACGTTAATTATGGGCACTGGGTGAGCACTGGTACTCATACTTTTCGAAAAAGCAAGTACCTAACCGGGGTTCAAATCGAGCTCCACATCAGGGATTATGCAAGCAGCATATAGAGCTGGATTTTGCGCAGCGTAACCTGGATAACTTGTTTTACAGGGCGTGCGCATATGTTTTTCTCGAGTCTGGTCTCTGCAGTTCTCGAATCCTTCAACGTGCAATAGCTGTGCTTGCTTTGTGCCCCCGTTGCCTCCCTGCTTTTTAGTCTTTCGTGCATCAGCTTACCATGGACATATACGCATTGTTCCCAATATTTGCTGCCTTGAGAAGACACTAAATCCACTGCGTTTTGCTCTACTTCGCGTGAGCGTTTAGCTCTTCGTGTATTGAGCGTTTCAGCTGCCTGCGTATCTCAACGATGTGTCCCAAGCTGTCTGCACCTCGTACAGCCGAACTATACGACGTAGTTAACTTTCACCTAGCCATCTGTTACTTGCCAAATGTGCTAACAAAAGCCACGGCAAAACCAGCAACAACTGGCCTTGGAATGGCGTCGAAAGCATATTTTCCTGAAGGGTTCTCCGGGTATACCTTTGACAGTATGATGCTACTTCAACGCGAAATCTGGGTAAGGATATTTTTATCATACACAATCTACACCGTTCTAGGAGGTGCGCTGGTGGCCAATACAAGGTGTTTAAGAGGCCGCATCGTCTCTTTTTGATGCCGGATACTGTGGAACGTGCAAACATACTCGTGCGCAAACCGTTTGGAAATCGTGAGGTGGTGTGTATGTTTTCTAGCGGGATGCGTTTGGCTATTTTGGGGGAGTAGGCACGACCTGTTTGAGGGGCTCGCAACAGGCCACTTTTCTGTTGTTTATTCGCCCTTTTGTGCGGCTGTACACTCTCTTCGACCAGTGCTGGACCTGAGGGCCCTTGTGCCTCAAGGTGTGAGCGTGTCAGTGTATGGGATGGTTTGCAGTAAAAAACTAATCACTTACATATTTTCTTCCTGGATGCACTCATTTGCTTTTGCAAATGTAGGTGGGGAGGAGAGGTAGATGCGCTGCTCTACGCTGACCCCAGTTTTGTTCGGAATGCGTTGCAAACGCATGAATATTGATTCGTAGGAGAGAAGCATTGTACCATGAAGTTCCAAAGCACCTTACACTTGGAAACCGAATGCAACAGTCGTTTGGCCATCTGTCTGATTTGCGGTTTCCACCGTTAGTGTGTTTGTTATTTCCGTAGCAGAATGCTACTAAAACCCGAAGTCGGTGCTCCAGGTTTTGGAAGAACCCCTTGGCATCGTCCGTTATAACCCCGCTGAGCGTGGCAGCTTCTGTATAACACCGCTTGGAGGTCTTGCAATCAGCTTCAGTTATTGTGAGAGCTTGCTGCACCACTGAGCATAGACCGGGGGATAGCCGCGTGCTTGCTGCCCAGCTCGTGCGCTACGATTTTAAGAAAAGATGACTATCTTCGTAGGCAGAGATACGCAAGGACTATAATTGGGACCACACCGTCACAAAACGTCGTGCTAGTTTTTACATACAATGCACATTATACTTTGCAACTTTTGCTCTTGCAGGAGTTCATGCGCTGTGCCCGCAGTTCTTCGACATGGTCGGACTAGCCTTCGGCTCGCCACCAAACGACCATGTTGATTTTGCTGCTTCTTCGTTTGACGTAGCTAGCTGGTAGAGAAATGAATTTTTTTAACGCTGTGACGTAGGGTAGTTCATTTTCAACCACTCTTACACCGCTTGTTAGTCAATGTTCTTCCTGTATGAGCACCCCTGGGATATGGTTCTAGAATTTGGCAGGAGGTTGGCTTTACAGCCTTGGGAAGGCAGTGCAAAGGCAAACATCGTCGGCCCACCAGGATGCGATGTTGGGTGGCACGCAGAGCGCTCGCGCGGGAGCCTGGGGCATTTGAATATGCAATTACGGAGGCGATCAAGAGAAACACTGGATGTTGTGACGTCCGTAGGCGCCGTTGAATCGTTGTCATCCTGCAGGCGGTATGTTGAAGAATAGATTCCGTGGTGCGTCGGCTCCAGAAGACTTGCGTACGATGAGATAAGCATCGCATGCAGGCACCATTGTTGCTGGTCTTTACGGAACACAACCGAGGGAAATTCTGCCCGTTAACGGTCAAGTCAACTTAGTGCCTGGTTTGACTCCTGTTCTTTCTCTTTGTTGACTACTGTTCGACGATGGGATGAGTTAAGTCAGGCTTGTACTTTTACCGACCGTATGTGGCAGGAGAACAAAACTCGCATAGATTTTGGCGTTTTTAGTTGGTTTACTGAAGCTTACTCTATCCTACTGTAAAACTATTGGAGAGCTTATCTTGGTAACGGTGAAAAATCGCGTTAGAAGGCAGATTATGCTTCCGATATCTCTGCTGCAGATGGTGTAGACCTTTTCGTAGTCGCCTTCAACACTTTTTGCACAGCCGTCGAGTGCTGCATTTTCCAGCCGTATTTTTGCAGCAACTAGCAAAGCATCTAGCATGAACTGTTGCATCATCTTCAGTGTTTGAAGCACACTGTCCCATTCACGTTGTCGTTCGCCGTAAGATGACACCAAGAGTACGTTGGTGCTTTGATTTAGCTGTGATAGAGGTGGTTGAAGGGTTTAGGCATCCACTGACTTGTGTCTGTTTGAACACATGCATCTCGGGGACACGTTAATTTGCTGTTGTGCGTGTACCGATGTAGTGCGGGAAGATGGAGAGCAATTCACCATTGAAAGCCATGCATGGCCATGCATGGCGCAATGCATTGGTGCGTACAGGTGCGCGGTGGCTGTAACATCGTTTCAAATGCACGAGACTCTGTTCATTCTTCAGCTGTGTTGGTGACAAGTGAGCACATTAGCTGAAGAACAGCGAACAGAAGCTGTGCGTCATATTTCCATAGTTAACTCGTTTTCAGCTTATGCGTGTTATTTTACCTAACATACAACACATCCTCAGGTGGAATATCCACTTGAGCCAAAAATGGACGTTAGTAACTAAAGGACCATACGGGAAGTGTACTCCCGCACAACATCAGTCCGTGATAGCGATTCCTAGGTGCATGGCTTTGCATACTTCAGCCCAGACGTTATGTCTGTTCTTTGATCAGTGCAAATATATGTGTTTGTTAGCGGTTGCATGATTTTTGCGCTCATAGCTGTGTGCATTTGGATCTGGCCACTGAAGGGATGTTTGGGAATCAGAAGGCAAGTTGAAATCTTACTGACGGAAGACCTATGTGCGAATGTCAACCGTTTAATGCTGGCCTTTTTGCGATTAGAGATGGGACGGTGAGGCGGAGGTTTTCTTAAAGGCTTTCTTGGGGGATCCGAGCACGAATTCTCAGGTGCTGATAATATTTTCTCACTCACTATTGAAGTTTGATCACTTGGGATTCATTGTCTCTTGCATTGCTTCTTGGCTGCTGCTTGGATTCATGCCTTACAAATAATGGAAAAGCATACGTTCCAACCTGCTTTTTTTCTGTATTCAGGAGGGGTTGGTGCCTCTCGATAACTGCTCAATGCGCATCGCAAGGCGACACCTTGGCGAGCCCGTGGATAAGATGCCTTGCCTTCCTCTTGTGCATGCGTGCGTTTTCGTGAACTATTTGATACATGTGAACAATCGTCATGCAGAGACGAATATTGGACGAATGTCTTGAACGAATTGCCTGGGTGCTTTGGCGTTCACTGCAGGAGAGGCAGGTAGGACGGTAGAACGTCTTAATTGGGACATGGATTCGTCATGATGGGCGAAATACTGTTAAGCTTGCAGTACAGACAGTACGTGGCAGTGTGGATACTCCGGAGCGACAGGCGCGGTATCTGCTTGTAGAGGCATGCTTGCTTTCCATGGAAGACCGCCTGCACCACTTGATCTGTTGCTGGTGGTGTTGCCTGCAGCGCTGAGTGGAAGTACTTTTAGTATAGACCTGACCGCGTTGGTTCGACTGTGCGCCCACGCCACATTTTGCATCTGGCATCAGTGAGTATACAAAATGTTCCGTCGATTTCCCGGGCGCATGCCTGACTAGCGTCGCGCTTAGTTGGTGAGTTGTGCACTATTGCGCGCACTCACTCAGACATCCGCTAGCAGCGTGCACTGTGCACACGCTAGCCTAACCGGAACCTTTCTGTCACGGGTGTGAAGCCATCAAAGTTGCTCGAATAAAGCGTACTACGGCCTTCTGACTCGCGCGCTTTTTTACCAACGTTAATATTCTCTGCACTGGATAAAACACGCCAGCCTCCGTGAATGAGCAACCAAAGGCATATGACACTTGCTTGTTGTGGCATATGAGATGCTTATGTAGGCTAAAGTGCATTACTTGAGGTGACATACGTGTTCAGACGGGTGTAACAATTCCTCCTTGTCGCCGCTGTTCCATTCTGTAGGGCACTGGGGCCGTTGATGCAGCGGTGTCGTTGGGTATTTACATCAATATTCGGTTGCACACTAGTCCTTCCCGGAGCCAGTGGAGTTGCCAGGAGATCGTGCTAATACATTTTTCTGTACAGAGCAAGTGCTCACGAAATGCGTAAGATGCCAGTATCGAATCTTGGCATATCTCTGGATATGATATTTCGCCACATGGAAGAGCAACGTGACCTGGTCGGGGTGTGCCGTTACTTCAGACAGTATGCTGGCTCTATGCGCGATCATCGCTGCTTCTAGAAGCGTGTGGCAGCCAAAGTGGGCCTTATTGCAAGAGATCCCGTGGTGGCTGAATGCTTTGTATTTGCGACCTTTACCGCAATACTCAAAGACTAAGTTATGGGAACAGGTGAAGCCCACTGGCTGATTATTGCTCTGCCCGGAACATGTGGCTTCGCCTGGCGCGTGCCTAGGCGTCTCCTACCACCCATGCTGATTTTTTGTTACCTCTAAATGGTACTCTGTCGCCAGCCAGTGGTTTGTTGCCCTTTGTACGAGGTTTTTCATAATGTGGTTTTCAAGTGCACTGACCCGTGTTCTCTCTGAAGGGAACGCCTGCTGGCTTTTACTAGTCTCAGCCTCACCCTCCACAATCCCTTTTTTCGCTAATTTCGCTGTTTTTGTATGCTTTATCGTAGTTATGGCGATTAGCTTCATTCCCGACCAGACCTGGGTTAGGTGCAACGGGGGTGCAGGGCAAGATGCCAACAGAAAGCGTGTGTTGAGTAGAAGCGCCAACAGCAAGACCTTTCCAATTCAAAACGGAGCATGAGCCATTGTTGCCGTTGCGGACTCACTTCCATCAGAGGCGTGAGGATCTGTCGGGGTAGCTGATCTGTTTTTGGTTATTCAGAAGTACTTGAACGGGTTTACAAGCTGTGTGGGGAACATGGAACTAGGCTCATCTCTACCGCGTTCGACGTTTCTAGTGGCAAGACTCTTATAGATAGCTTCAGGTACCCAGCTTCCTGGGGAAATGTGACTCAACGTACTACTGAGGGGTGAGGGTGCTGTGCATTCCTGTATCATCAGGAAGTACGTCTTCGGCTATTGAATTCGACTGAGTTAAGTTAAAGACAGCAGCGCTATGCTCAGTGGCCGTGAGGTCAAATATTTTAAGCTTTTTTCCTCGCGAAGATATTAAGTATGTTGTTGTCCCACATCCAGAGGTGGTGATGCAGGGGCAAGGCGCCTGCGGATACAGAAGTCCGTCTACCCTAGAAGGCCACATGTCTCTTATACGTGCAGGGACTTGACGACAAGTGTATATCTGTTTGCAGACGCAACTCAACAACCATTCACAGCTACACTTTTCGGCATAACCGCTTTGCGTGATGGACTATGTCATAGCGAGACAAATATTGAAAATGGCTCGTATGCCGGACCATGGCATTTTATTCGGTATTAGCTTTGGCACCTTCTGGAAACACTCACGTAAAGCGTACAATCTTGTAGTCTTGCCTTCTACATCACAGTCTACCTTGCACGGTTTGCTCATGTTTCCGCTCCACAACAGAGAGGGGCTGTAGAGGTGCATTTGAATCACATAAGCCAGGCACAGAAGACGTCCTACATTCTACCCAGGACTTTTCGTGTATGCGGGCACCATTTATATATCGGCGTCTTCCACAGCTGGTGAGTTGTGTTCCTGAGAGTCCATGGCGGCATTCGTTGGTTTCACATAATGCGAAAACAGTAGTCAACATTAATACTGTGTTTTATTGGCGGCGGCTTATTCGGGAAAGATAAAGCATACAGTTGGATCGCTCGTGCAACGTGCATTGCACTTTCACGAGCTGAATGTCAAATTCGAAATGGGCAGCAGTAGGCACTCAGTTCAGAGAATTCTCTTGCGAGACCAGCGACTTTTGTTATCGGTTCAGAAGCGGCGAATATTTTCACATCGCTGCGGTTGTATATCGCATTTCTAGTCTTATGTGTCCACCTAGTATTTCGGGAGTGGCCAGCACTGAGTCGGGGATTATTATTAGCTCATGGAGACTTCACGATACTGTCGCCCACCAAGTCCTTTGCATTGTGATGGTGTTAAAATTGTGAGGAGCGCAGCACTATAGTACTTTGCTTATGGTAAACATGGTTCCTCTGGCGATGAGCTCTTCCACTTGTTACGCAGGGTCTTTGACGGGCAAGAGAAAAATGTACAACCGTTCGCTGAAACTGCAAAAGCACGAGAAACGGCTGAGAAGACCCATCAGACGCTTGGAAAAAAGTATTTAGCACGATCAATGCACGCGCAAAAAGCAGCACCTTGGTGCCGATGCTCTGCTGGCGGGTGGTTGCCTCGGCGATGATCGAACGGCAAACGTTGCCTGCGTGCATGTTGAAGGCTGGAATAGTGTCCTTCTCTTGCTTGTCCTTCTGCTTGGGCTCATGGGGCGCCTCACGTGAGGACAGATGTCAGGGTGCGGACGCGTTGGGTCCACTGAGCGCATGGTGGTGGAGGTCCAATCATCAGTTACAGTATGAGTTGGTTTAGCGTATGTCTCCATGCGTTCGTTGAATTACATGGTAACGGCTTGCACCTGGATCGCAATAGGCTTTTGTATTCACGAGTTTAAGTTACACACGACGTTGCGCAGATCGACAGGCACAGGAAGGGCAAGCAATGACTGCTTGGTACAGGCTTGTTCCTGAAGGGCACAATCCATGAACGTTCTGTGTGGATATTGCTTAACTCGTCAGGTAAACCCACGGCGGATAACGTTTGGAATTAGGAGGCATTTAAGTGCACGTCGTTTTGCTCTTTGATGCATGACAGGTGGCATAATGCGCTTTTCCGAAGCAGCAAATACTGTCAGCTTTCGAAGGGGCGTACGTTGCCAACTCCGTGGGTTTGCACAGATAGTGAGCGTTCCCTTATGTCGTACATGTCGTGGGCTAGCAGGCCCATGGAACGTCCACTAGTGCACAGGCGTGTGCGTCGGATCGTTGGGTCTTCTCTGTTCTCATCAGCGCTGGCACCATCACTTTCCCCGAGCTGCTACGACGCGCGCTGCACTAGCACCATCACTTTCCCTGAGCTGTTACGACGTGCGCTGCATTCAGACAAGGCTCTAAAACAAAGCTGCATCGTCGACAGAAGGTCGTTCTTTATGACGTGGCATGTCTGCATTTGATTTTCGACAAATCCTCGCTAGTGGGACATGCCAACTTTGATTCGCAGGGAAGATTTTATCGCAGGACGTGCGCCACATGCATATGGAAGCGTGATTATATATGCTGGCAAAAGGGATGAGCTCCTAGATGAGGAGATGAACGGAGGGCTTCGGCTGTCCAGTGTTGTAGTTGTGCTTGGTACAGGCAAGGCGTGACGCAGCCGCGTGGCGATGGTTGCTGTGCCAGTGTTATACAGGTGTTCTGAGCTACATGGCCTGTTATTGCGGAGCTGCATTTGTTGGAGTGCGTTAAAGCAGCGACGCTCGTGCAACCATCGGGGTAGGGCGACAGTGTGGCGTTGGGATGTTTTTAACTCCTTGGACATCGCTCGTTTTCGTGTATGTTAAGATGGAAATAAAAATGAAGCGAGGTTGGCGGTTTTTGCATCGTCGCATGGAGCTGGAAAAGTATAGAGTGATGCGGCGAGTGTAAAATACGTTTTTTTACGACTTACTGTGTCTTTAGATTGCTATCGTCACACTCGCTTCTTGCAGCAACGGAGCAAATGTAGTTTGCCGAAAGTTTCTATGCATGTGAGTGCATTGGATGTGTACGCAAGGTTCTTCGAGCGCGTTAAAAACGCTTGGAGGGGAGTAGAGCCTAGACGGAACCAGTGTATAGTAGTTTACGTTAGTGGAGTAGGCGCGTGGTTCTCCCAATGGACCTGTATGTGCGACCAGTGTGTGCACACTTTCGAAGGTTTGGCGGCTTCCGTGAAGGACATCTGCAATCTGGTATGTATGCATTTGTTTGTGTCACGCACAGAAAGTATGCTGGACTGGGCGTTATTGGCTATATGCGCAGATGCTGGCAAGTTGCAGGGTAAGTTGAGGGCCCTCTCCCAGTAGCCATTTTGTTATTTTGCAGAACAGTGAAGCTGTTGGATGTATGCCTGAGTGCTTTGTTGTATGCAGCTTTTACGATACGTCTTGCCAGAAGTCTCGTTCAGCAAGGGAGGTTGTTCTAGTTAAAGTGCTTGCGCAGAGTGCTGCATGGAAAATCGACGATGGCCAGTTTGTCTGGGATAGTGAATTTTAGGTTGGTAGCTTTAGGCTTAACCGCTTATGGGCCGAAAAGCCTACGGGAAGTTGCCATTATTTGACTTTGCAATTAATGTGCTACCTCATGCTCTGCTCTTCGCATTGGGATGGCGCTGAGACTACGGCGTTCACAGCATTAGAACTCGCTGATGGCATCACGCATGCATGTGTTGACATGAATCTGCCTCTGGTTTTTCTCAACGCAATGTGCCGATACTTACGGCTGCTTGCTGCATCTGGCGGCTGACGGGGAAAAGATATGGCGTTCTTTGTTAAGTGCCACAAAGCCAAACGATAGGATTATTGCGTTTTGCGAGCATGGTCATACACTGCGCTGAGAGGGAAATGTGTCGCTTCAGTTCAAACGTACATTTATGTAATTTAAGCTAAAGTGTGGCATTCTGGATATGGATCTCAAGCGCGTTAGAACTTGCATATTGGAGGGGCAAATATATGCGAGGATGATAATTAGGATGAATTAGGCGCATAAGCCGGCTTGGCAGAGTGTAAACTGGTGATTCCTCTTTGGAGCCGTTCCTGTACTGCAGGGTCTGTGAACGTATGCTGCGTGGGAGACAAGGCTATGGCAAGGAGGGCAGCGGACTGCTCGTACCGCAATAGAGTTAGTGGCATTTGGCACCAAGTGTTTTACGTCAGTTGCATTGATTTGTGGCCAGTGGCACATTTGCTTTTTTGCAGCGCGTGGGTGCAGGCGGGGGCAACATGGCAGCCTTGCCGTATGCTGTTTGCTCCCTGAGCTGCATGTGCAGCCGTATCAATTTTAGTAGGCGGTAGACGGGGTGGATTATTTTCTGCTGTCAACTGCAATGCTCCTCATGGTTGTTTGCCGTTGTGGTGAACTCTGGGATTCTTGTTAATTCTGTATCCACATTGGCTTTCCGGAGGTGCTCCCTCTCGTTTACCCGCTTTGTACATCTTCTCCTTTGTCCTCATGGAAGTAGATATCATTGTATCATTGCGTTTGCTGGGTCTCATCAGTTTGCTTGGCATTTGGAGGCAATGCTATAAAGCAAAATGATGCTGTGTTACCGACCCTAGGGCAGGCTTTAGTACTCGACTTATCTGCAGATCGTGCTTGACAACTCGCCACTCTTCAAACATGCACGAAACTTTCGCTTTCACGCGCAAAGAAAACTTTGTTTCAGGAGGTGCGTCACGGAAGTCGGCGAATGTGATGATATTTGCTGTTGCAAGGGTACCAATACTAGCAAGGGAAGATGCCTATGGACCTCGGCAGGTCAGCCTCTCAGTTGTGCCTGGTAGAGGCGCCCTATGGCATGCTGGTGCAACACTCGTTGCTGTGTCAATGCCATGTGCGTGTTTTGGATTACGTGGCCCGTAACTGTGCAACTGCGTTTTTTTCGATTGCGCTGAGGCTTCGGCGCCCATGCACCAAACAGGCTACGCTAAGAACCTGGAGTAGGGGCATTTTTAAATCTTTAGACGATGCTCGTCCATGTGTATGCTCAGAGGAAAGCAAAAGCGGGGCGAGAATTGAGGCTGTTGCATGCTGCCATGGAGCTGGCAAAGTATAGGACAAGCCGGGGAGTGGCAAAAACGTTTTGTACACTTGAGTTTGTTTCGATGCTGTCATCACAACACTCGATTCATGCGATTGCGGATTAAGTGAATTGGATAGGGAGGTTGGCTGCATGCATGCCAATTTTATTTTCATTACTAGAAAGCGTTTAGAGGAAGCAAAGGCTAGCAGAAGTCACTGTGCAGTAGCTCAGGTATGTAAAGTAGTTACGTGAGTGCTGGCGCGGACCTATACGTGAGGCCAATGTATGAACCGTTTGGGCAAGGTGTCTTTCGTCGAGTATGTGAACAAGTTGGCAGTTGCGGATGTGTTTGCTTCGTATACAGAAAGTATGCTGGAGCGGGCTAAGTGACTTCTGTCGCTTTGTTCCAGAACACCGGTCGTAAGTATGGTTTGTGCTACAAGAAGTTGGGGGTAATTCTATTGGTGTAGTAGATTGATAAAGAGGGGGGAAGTTCTAGGTGGCTTACTGCGTGGCATGGTGTGTGCAACATTCATAAAGTTTAGTGTATGGTATTGAGATCAGCTGGTTGATCTGTGACTGCACGCCTTGGGCATGTAGCGTTGGGCACGTCTGCTGATGGGTCAAGAAGCCTTCAGGAAGTTGCCAGCATTTGGCTTCGTGCATATGATGTTGTCGCCCACCAAGTCCTTTGCATTGTGATGGTGTTAAAATTGTGAGGAGCGCAGCACTATAGTACTTTGCTTATGGTAAACATGGTTCCTCTGGCGATGAGCTCTTCCACTTGTTACGCAGGGTCTTTGACGGGCAAGAGAAAAATGTACAACCGTTCGCTGAAACTGCAAAAGCACGAGAAACGGCTGAGAAGACCCATCAGACGCTTGGAAAAAAGTATTTAGCACGATCAATGCACGCGCAAAAAGCAGCACCTTGGTGCCGATGCTCTGCTGGCGGGTGGTTGCCTCGGCGATGATCGAACGGCAAACGTTGCCTGCGTGCATGTTGAAGGCTGGAATAGTGTCCTTCTCTTGCTTGGCCTTCTGCTTGGGCTCATGGGGCGCCTCACGTGAGGACAGATGTCAGGGTGCGGACGCGTTGGGTCCACTGAGCGCATGGTGGTGGAGGTCCAATCATCAGTTACAGTATGAGTTGGTTTAGCGTATGTCTCCATGCGTTCGTTGAATTACATGGTAACGGCTTGCACCTGGATCGCAATAGGCTTTTGTATTCACGAGTTTAAGTTACACACGACGTTGCGCAGATCGACAGGCACAGGAAGGGCAAGCAATGACTGCTTGGTACAGGCTTGTTCCTGAAGGGCACAATCCATGAACGTTCTGTGTGGATATTGCTTAACTCGTCAGGTAAACCCACGGCGGATAACGTTTGGAATTAGGAGGCATTTAAGTGCACGTCGTTTTGCTCTTTGATGCATGACAGGTGGCATAATGCGCTTTTCCGAAGCAGCAAATACTGTCAGCTTTCGAAGGGGCGTACGTTGCCAACTCCGTGGGTTTGCACAGATAGTGAGCGTTCCCTTATGTCGTACATGTCGTGGGCTAGCAGGCCCATGGAACGTCCACTAGTGCACAGGCGTGTGCGTCGGATCGTTGGGTCTTCTCTGTTCTCATCAGCGCTGGCACCATCACTTTCCCCGAGCTGCTACGACGCGCGCTGCACTAGCACCATCACTTTCCCTGAGCTGTTACGACGTGCGCTGCATTCAGACAAGGCTCTAAAACAAAGCTGCATCGTCGACAGAAGGTCGTTCTTTATGACGTGGCATGTCTGCATTTGATTTTCGACAAATCCTCGCTAGTGGGACATGCCAACTTTGATTCACAGGGAAGATTTTATCTCAGAACGTGCGCCGCATGCATATGGAAGCGTGATTATATATGCTGGCAAAAGGGCTGAGCTCCTAGATGAGGAGATGAACGGAGGGCTTCCGCTGTCCAGTGTTGTAGTTGTGCTTGGTACAGGCAAGGCGTGACGCAGCCGCGTGGCGATGGTTGCTGTGTCCGTTGCCGTGCTTCTCTTTGGGGTGTACTGCTTGTCTTCGTTTTGTCTGCGTGCGTGGTATCTGCAGCGAAGCGTTGGTAGCGCTCCCAGAGACTACTCAAGCTGACTTTCCGTCGCTACGGATGACATATCTGCATATCATCGGTGGCCTTCAGCCAGTAGTGGACGATGAAAATTACACTGCCGGTGAAGAGGCCTTCCTTTCTCCAGAGAGTGCGCGGCTTAGCTATGGCATGCTACTGAATGATACTGGCTTTTTCGAGCAACACAATCTAGTCCTGTATCCCGCGGATAACACCTGCCAGTGGGGCTGCGTGTAGACGGTCAATGCCACTGGTACTCTAGAAGTTGTTGATTCAGCTTTACAGATTAGACTCAATGTTTCATGAAAATTTTTTTTTGTCTATGCTGATATTTCGCTGCACGCCGACGAGGCGGGTAATATAATGTTATGTCAGTGTGGCTATATCAGTGTCGTTTCTTCTTTTGTAAATGCTCTGTAAGACTGTGCATAGTTGGCGTTACCATACGCGAACCTCGGCGACGCTTTCGCACCTGTGGCATCCACGGTGAGTAGGGCTTGCCATTAGCAGTGCATGAGGCCGGTAGAAGTCATCAGATGCCGTTCCTTCGGGTCTTCGGGATGGGCGCGAACTGTGCGTATTATTGGCACATGTACACGACGCCTTGCTTATATTCACTTGCGCACAAGCAGCTCGTGCGTTGTGTTGGATCGTTTATGGAATGCTGTCGCCGAGTTTTTGCAACGCGCGTTTACTGGTCCAGAGGAGAGCGAATGTACGGCGGGTCGACTATCGGCATGCTCTTGCCCCTTGTAGAGCGCCCTCTGCGTAGCCTAGGGTAAACGTTCTTCCCCTCATCCAAACAGCAGCATCGCGAATTCGTTTGTAGCGGCCTGTATAATCAATAGCAGTCCGTGCATCACTGCAGAATCAAACGGATGTTCAGACTAGTCTGGAAGCTTCCATTTAGTGTTTTCTTCAGTCTGTAGCTTTCGATGTGCGATGTACCTTGATATATCTCGTCTTCGTTTGTACAGGTACGTTTATAATGCAGCACTATAGTTCTGTATCTTAGCCCTTCGAGGGATTTGAAGTTGCCTGCTTATCTTGAGGCTTGTCGTGGCGAATTCTCCTCAGGCAGTTACCAGCATTACGTGAAAGACGCAGAGTTTTTAACGGGACCTGATATAGTTTTTCTGGGAAGATTGGCCGCCACGTGCGTCCTTTGCAAATACTAAACGCGTATGTGAGGTGCAAATGCTGAATGCTGGAATATTCGTTGATACTTTATTTTTACAGATGCACCATATCATGATTGATGTGTGCTGCTGCATCAGAAAGTATGGTGGCTTCAGCTTTCCGGCGTTTAGAACAAGCAAAAAACGAGCGACAGGCGCTAACCTCAAAGTGGCGAAATCAGTCGTATTCGCGGTGCAAACGGCAAAACTGAGTAATTATTCCGGGTTTTTTGTCTGGGTTGGTTGGGGGGGGTTAGTATTTGGTTATTGCTGCGCCCTGACCATGTGGCTTCGCACCTGTTACTGGCGGAGGCAGAAACGCGTTACGGCACCATGCAAAGTCGATGATTAGTTCCAAATGCTACTCTAGCTCCGGCCAAGAGCACGCTTCCCTTTATACGCTTTGTTTTCGCTTTTCGTGCCCCCATATACACCGGATTTTGCCGTTTTGAGGGAAAGGCCGCTTGCCCTTTGCATTCTGCCGCGTGTGCCGCAGTTTTTCACTATAAACCTGTGATGTTTCAGATAGGTTTTGAACAGCAAGCCGAATTACGGACCGTACATGTGTCAGGAGCAATGAACAGCAGGACGTATTCACCAATAGAAAGTTGAACGGGCACACCTACGGCACAACTACTACAATTTTACATGGGCGTAGCTATTGTCGTTGTTGCTACCTTACACATACGAGGCTTTTCCAGAGGTTTCAGTGTTTTTTAGAAGCGACTGCCTGGACTCGCAACGTGTGCGGGGGCGAGGGGATGCAGTCAGCTGAGCTCCATCCGACTTTGCTGGCGGCGAGTTACTTCTGGTCAATAAGCATACCCATTCTCGGAACCTCGTTAAAGCCGGTATGCGGGTATTAACCGTACGCGTGTACATCAAATCAGAAAGTACGTCTGGGTTCGAATTATTCCGAATGAAAAGAAAGCGGTGATTTGCCCAGAGAGGGTGCAGCTAACCTAAATGACTGCTGTCTCAAACCAAAAATGCATGCCATTGAATGTGTTAGCAGTGCGAAGGTACAAAGTGCTTACTACCTAGAATCACGTTCATTCCGGGGGCTTGGAAGCAGCATGCCGATATATCCAAGTGCACTGAGTAATTGCGCCCATTCCTGCATCAAGCCTTACCTTGGTAATATAACTATACCTGTCTGCTACGCTTTTTGTGATGCACTGGGGAGTCTCTAATATTTTCTGTTGCTCAATGTGAAATAGAGTTCTAAACAGAAAGTCCGTTGCGTCTGAAGCAATGCATTACCTTGAAGTTGAAATTTGTCACTGGGAGCTGGGAGGATAGCGTAATGCAGAGCATCTTGCTTCAGGCGAAAATGGCGTAAACAAAAAATGCAGGGTTCGGGCTAGGCCATGCAACATTTTACACATTTTCCAGTTGCACGTGCAAAGCATGGCTTTTGAGGCATCGTCTGTAAAGTGCGTTAATGTGTTATTTTTTGCACAACCAGGCGTGCCAGTTTTATGGAAAACAAGTGCAGGCAGTGCATGGTGGCCAAATAATCCTGTACGCCTAAGTTTTGGATGTGGTAGACGTTAGGCAAGGGTGGATGCCCGGTTGGATAAGGCGTCTTCACAGCCACACTAATACAGCTTGAACAGCGGATCTTTAGACAGGTGATACGTTAGTATTGGTTCTATGTGCTGCTCAGCTAATTCCCGCTATTCGCGTTTCTTGACACTAATCACGCGTCCACCATCGCTCACCATTTTCGGTATGGCATGTTAACGTAAACGTTTAGTTGCGCTTCCTTTGGATTTGTCGGGCTCCCAACGTTCCCTGTAAACTGTTCTCACCAACTGGGGTAGGTTGCCTTTGCCTCGTTACTTCGGCGGTGTGCCAGGCTTCGGCATGTTCATATGGCTGAGTAGGGGAACTGGGGTGAGTCTATACAACCAGAGCGATATGGGTCTTTGTAGTTTGCATTCATAACCAGGCAGCCTACTCTCTTGGCCCGGCACTTTTGGTAATTTGTAAACGAGCCAAGTGCAAACCCTTATACTTTCCACTTGAGCTTTTGTGAAACTCAGACAAGGTGAGCGGAGTTTGGGCATTGCGCTGAGGAATTCGGATTCCTCGTCATCCGAATACCTCAGGGGCACCCGGCTAGCGGCGGTTGTCTTCACAGCAAACAAACTGTTCACAGCTTATGAGTAGGCCGAATTGCCATGGTCTTTGTGCATGATGCATTGTAGTTTGTGGGTTGACGGAGCACGAATATGTTACAGCTGTCAGCTTTTTGTGTACTCAGGTTCGGTTCATGTCCCCCAGGACATTTCGCGTGTAGCTGGCATTTGCCGCGATGCTGCAGGACGTTCAGAACACCAAGCAATTGAATCTAGTTGATCCGTCCCTTTTGAGTGGCTCTGTAGTTAACCGTGCTTTCTACTGCCAAACGTTTTGTTCCTCGATATTTGATAGCTTCGGGCTCACTCGAACTGCTATATGTTGGGCGTGAAAATCGCATGCGAGTATTCCTATGGCATGCTTTGTGAATACACATGTTTTGTGCACATGGAGGAATATGGCACGTGAATTGGAAGTACAGTCACATAGCATCAGTGCAGCAACTGCGCCATCGCTTAATTATTTCGTGGCAACCCAGAAAACGCACGCAAAGTATTTGGTAGCTTACAACGGGGTGTGCACCAACTCAGACTGTGTGACCTCGGAACGAAATTGCTGCTTTTTGTGACGAACGTGTTGAAAAAGGATGGTTGTTCCCTTTGTCGGTACCATCCGAATCCCATGTATGATCACGGTGTTGAAACACCATCGAACAGCCTGCCTGTGGCTGCATGAAACTATTGACTGCTTTGGGGACCAAATCTTGTTGTGATCAACATTACACGGAACAGGACTCTTCAGGCAATACAATTGGGTATCATGCTATATAACACAATTCACGGTTTCCTTGGCATTCGCGAAATCAAAGTTTGTTTCCTCAATTGTTTGCCTGCATGGAGTCTTGGCCTGTGGCTGGTGAACAGAATATACAGCTAGTGTTGCATACGACGAGCTCTTTGTGTTAAGTACCCAAATTTCGCGTTGGACAGGCTGAATATTTCACGTTCTTTTGTCAGACTTGCAGAAACCCTTTTCGGGCACTCTTTACCGAAGAAGTGAAAATGGCACCACCTCTGCTATCTCCTCTGTGTGCTCCTCTCTAGCCATTGCACCCTCGTAGTCGAGGTTTTAAAGAATAAGAACAAGAGGGTTAATGGTATTCAGTTTGACCGCAAGGATATTTGTTACTCGCGTGTGCCAAGCACATTTGGTTTATTCGAGCCGGCAGCTGTTTAGCTCTGTGGTTGGGGCATTTTAAATACAAGAATGTCCAGCAGAGGGCCGTTGCTTCGTGAACTTCCTGCACAGCGCGTGAGTCAGGGAGGTGAATGCGGGAAACCTTATGTACGGCTGGTTTTGACGCCCGCTTAGACTTTGATGATGAGCGAGGGACTGTACTCTTCTTTTTATTCCCATCGCTAGTTAGTAGGTGGCCCTTCGTTGTCTTTGACTTTTCGCTTGCATTTGGAGGGCTTTGAATTACTGACTCGTTGGATGACTTTGAAACTAGAAAATCAATGTTAATATTTAAGCGTCAAACAAATATGATTATTTGCAGTCAGCGTAAACACTGCATGATTCTAGCAAAATCAAACATGACGTAGTGCGCGGCATTGGCCCAAGTTGCACAGCAGGGAGGAAATGGCATTTTTGCCTACAAAAGCAACGCCTCAATTGTGAATTTTGGTGCTTACAGTTTTGCATATCCGGAGCTTCATAACTCGTACACACAGCTTATTCCCTGGGGCAGTGTCGGGAAAGATGGCGGTACTATGCTCTCGGCTTGAGCGTGCAATGAGCTGACAGCTATAACAACCGCCTGTGCAATGGCCGACCAAAAGGAGACACCCTCTTGGAATATTTTGTGGTCTCTTGCAAATGCTTAGCTCTAGTTACCAACTTCACTCTGGTTGCAAAGAGGAGCGAATATCAGAAAGAGGTTCTGTTGTCCCCTGCAAGCTATATTATGTATTTCCGTAATTCATACGCAAGCGCAACCTTTTAGTCCTAGGCATACATGCCTCTTCATGATGATGCTTCTTTAGTCCGTACGCTTAGACGTATATTAACGAGAGCGTCTGCACCATTTTATACTGTGTGTGTCCTTTTGTTATACAATAGTGCATTCTGTCCCGACACGAGACTCTGCCTGAACTTGCCAATGGCATAGTCGAATCGTACTTGAGTAACAGGAAGCAAGTTGAAGCTTGAATACTGAGGGAGTGGCATTTTTGGGCGGGGCCTATTGCGGACCGACGGACAGTTCCGGTGACGATAGCGTGATGTGGATTCACTGTTAGAGCACATAGTAGGCAAACAGAGCCAAACACCGTGTACGACCTGGTGCTTATCATTTATCAAGGCATTTTCGGGGTTGGGAAAGCATCGTTGCCTGTTAAATAACGCGAGAGTCTACGTTGAAGCAGCTTCCGGTTTCGTCTGCAGGAGCTTGATGCCGCTCCGTACTTGCCTAAAGCATGGTGCAAAACGAAACCTGGTTGGCCCTTATGGCTGCATTGTGTAGCCTTGCTCCGATGAGCTCCATTTTTCCAGGCCTTTTATGCAAATGCGTTTTTGCCGGAGTAGGAAAGCTATTGCGAGGATCTCGCACATGCAGACCTTGCAGACAAGTGTTTGGGGTGGTTGTACACGGGCTGGTATTGTTGTTCGAACGAATGCTTCCCCGCAGGTGAAGAAGGAAGATCAAGCGATTGGCGTTTTTGGTGGCTATAATGTTCGCCGTAGGGGTTAAATGGTTGCTGTCCTGCTATAGCCAGCGCACTGGAGGGTTTTTTGATGAGGATGTTTTCGGAATATGCGCAACGCGGATATGGATTCCGCGCACGACAGAAGTGTGAATGCTCTGGAGGGAAGCGTGCAGTATTGTATGGGTAGAGGCAGCCTGCATACGTTGGTCCGCTGTTGGTGCTGGTGCAGGCAGAGCGAATTGGAAGTGCCTTTAGAACAAGCCATACCATGTTCTTCAGAAACATCTAAAGTGACCTAGTCTAGAAACAGATGAATGCTGCTTTCTGAGAATCGACTCGATAGTACAACGGAAGGAGCCTACCTTTTGGCCAATATGATTTCTTCGTGGAACATTTGCGGCTGCAGTTTAATGTGCGGTAAGTTTGATCCTTTGCTGGGGAAGAAAACTAAACACTGCCTGGCGACGTTACTAAGGATCGTAGTCATATAACACGTACTATATGTGGCAGGTAAAGCCGAGGCTTGTCGTGCGGCATCCTTTCTAAATGATAGCGAGGCAGCGTTATCGTGGGTAACAAGCGTGCTGCAGGCTCGGTTACAGGAACAGTGCCCTGGCTTTTCACCACGGGGAGGATTGATACGGCTTCGAGGAAGGCTCCATGCGTAATTCCCCGTATCCGAGGTGGGTTGACCACTGAAAACAGAAAGACCACCGCATCTTTCAAAGAATTAAAGCATCTTATTTGATGCCTTTGGAGAGTCCAGGCAGGTTGTCAATAAGTCGAATGCTTCATGATTGCAGTGCCTTCAATGGCTCTTGAGGAACGTGGATTGCACCTTCGTCAGTGTAGCGCATTGATTGCTACCAAAACAAGCTTACGGCTTACGTCCGAAGTGTATGGAATCAGAATGCCCTTCTCCCGTAGTCTTCCGTATGCGGCAAAAGTCTGATGGCTTTCCAAGACTAAGGAGCTGTGGGGATGCTTTTTAAAAGCAGCAGGGCCACTAGAGCGGCAGCGCACACATTAGTAGGCTAGCTCTTTTGAGTATACAAATGCGTCCGCGTCTATTTACTGGAGGTCAAATGTGTAAGGACGCTGGTCGTTGGCTGGTGTGCTCACGTCCAACGAGACGCCAAAGAGGCTTTCGTTGCTGCGGGGATTCTTTGCCACATTTGCTTCTCCATAGCAAGGGTTTTAATCTGGTCAAAAACTCCACTATGCTCCTGCGAGGCGAATATTCTGCCGGGCATGTAGGCGCATGCGTTAAGGTAAAGACAGTGATAGCGAGTAAACGATGGCCCAACGTGGTGGTGAACCTATGCTAGTGTCATATGCTTTTGCTATTTTTATTTGCCGCTGACACGATTTCAGTCCACAACGCGTATTTTGGAATTTGCAGTATATGTGATGGCAGGTGCACTTCCTCGCAGTCGTTACGAAGCTGAAACAGTGCTGCTGACTCTCGTACAGCTGTCTGCTTGTTTTTCGTGGCGAGGTCAAGTGCTCGTATCCAGCTATCCACTAAACACTGTCCTTCGCTGTTGGCTCAAAGTTTGGTACCAACGTTGCCTATTTTGGAGCATCCACACAGGCCATATTTTGCATCCAATATCGGTGAGTACACAAGAAATACTATGTTTATATTCCGTTCACATGCCTAAGTAGTTTTTCGTGCGCCTTGTGGAGTGTGTCATGTTGCCAACATGATCGCGTATTCTAGCAGCATGTAGTGCGCACCCACGCACCGGATGCGCCGCCGTACTGCCAAATTAGCGTGGACCGATAAGTAATGCGCGCAGCGAACATATGACGGCGCTCTCGTCTGCTTGCGCTTGTCTCAGGAGGAGTGAATCTCCCAGAAGGTGGACACGAGAATATCGTCATCCCGCTATCAGCGGCATGAGGGACTTGTTCGCGTTGGCACATGAAAAGCGTATGTGGGGTATGCAAGCAGGCCGACAGATATTATTCGATGTGTGTGGCAGTTCCCTATGATGTAGTGATGCTCAATGTGACGGCGACGTTAGAAATTTACATCAATGCGCGGTTACACCCTCCTCCCTCCCGGAGTCGAGTGGGTTCTCAGGACATTCTGCTAACATTCAACAATTTACTTGATACAGCGTACGTAATTACTTCTTGTGTGGGGCGCCAATATTGAATTTTGGCATATTCCTAAATGTGACTTGCCACCTACAAATCTCCGTGGTTGGGGTGCTTCAGAAAGTATGGTGGCTTTAGATGCAATATTGCCATAACTTCTCAAGGCGTGAGGAGAGCACAGGATAAGTGCCAAAAAAATGGCCCAGTAATGTCAGGATTGCTCCCGGCGCTAGCTGCGAAACTCGATGATGAGGTCAGGGGAAGGCGTGAGGCTCACAGGCTGATCAATCATCTGCTCTGAACATATGATGCCATCCACGTTGTTGGTGGATGCTAAGATACGTTGCATCAAGCATGCCGAGCCAGTCGTTAGCTGCAAATGCAGCTTCAGTCTGGGCGATAACATGTTACTGTTTGTGTGTTTTTTTTGTCAATGCCTTTCTCAGCTAACTGGCACGCGTTGTGTCTTGAGGAAAGGCCAGCTGGCTCTGTGTAGTTGTAGTTGCATTTGCCAGAGCTCCTCCCTGCATCTGCTTATTCTATATAACATGCATGGCAATTTATAAATTTCAGCGGGCAGGCAGACTCGAAATAAAAGTGAAAGTGAGTGGTGCCTGTGGATATGCTGTAGAGAGGTGAAACTAGAGACGCCTCTACGGGGCCTTTTCCTTATTCCAGGGAAGGTGTAAGCATGAAGCAAAAGACAAGCAACTGCTAAAAAAAGAGATGAAAAAAGGAGTGATATCCTAGCACCCTTTGTGTGACTGATTTCGGTGTAAACAGTTGCGTCTCTTTTGGCACAAGTGTTTCTTAGCATCTGCATCGATTCTCGCGTTCTGCGACCTCTGTATGTTCGCAGCAAGTGGCTGCAGGCAGGTGCAGCAAAGCCCTACACTATGCTATCCATCTATTGGCCTTATTCTGCAGTCATCTTTCGTAATGTACTGTAGACGGTTGCAATTGGTTTGAACCCGTTCTTACAGCAGTTTTCCCTACGTTTGGTTTGCAATGTAATTAAATTTGTACGCCTGCTCTGTCCTTTGCCCTCATGGACGTAATTGTTATGGTTTTTAGAGGGCCGTTTGGGTCTGTCCGCATTTTGAAGCAAGGCTGTACGACAAAACAACACTGCACCGCAGACCCTAGGGCACCGCTTGTTATGTGTATGTACACATCGGGTTCAACAGGCTGTCACCCCTCGAACGTCGAGCACGCACAGAGCATCGCGCGCACTGGGAGTACTTTGTTTCAGAAAGTGCGTCGGTGGCTTGTGCAAGTGTAATGATTTGTTCTGGTTTTAGAGCTTATATGCAAAATAGCGATATGGACAACACGGTTGGAAAGCTCAGTCTTTCACTGGTATCTCGCGCAGATACAATGAGGCGCACACTGGTTGTGTCAGTGGTATACAAGTCTGCAGAGGCATAATTCTGTTTCCTTATGTGATGTGCTACGAAGTAAGGAGTGCGTCACTTAGCTATGCAGAAATCGAAAAGGGAGTTTGTTTAGTTTCTTCACGAACAGGTGGGGCGGCATTCACGAGCAATTGTCGAAAGCAAAGGGACGCTGTATTGCCGACGCTGGGGCATGTTCCTGTGTACGGTGAATGAGGAAATCTTGTCCAACGAGCTGTCACTCGTGGAACACGCATGGAGCATCTGCTCCTGTTCACAGGGATTACTTTGTTTTAGAAAGTGCGTCGGCGGCCTGTGCGAGTGTGATATTCTGTGTTGGTATAGGCGCTCAAGGGCTAGCAAGGGTTATGGCGGAAGTATTTGGCACTTCAGCCTTGCAGTTCTATCCTGTGGAGGCGCATTGTAGCGCACTCACTTAACACCGTTTGTCGTATCGATTGACGGAAATGCTGTGCAACTGAGGGAGCGAACTGCGTCGCCTGGTCGCAACAAAAATTCAAGAGGCCGGGCCAATTTGAACCTGCAAATCGTTCTTGAAGGGAGCGTTTGATGGGGATGGTTCGCCGTCTTACGTCGCTTATGCCACCAAAACGAGTTGAAGGCATTGGGAATGGTCTATCTGAGGTACTTGGCATGCTTTAGTTTGGCCCGGGCTTGTATGGTGCATCAAAAACTGGTGGGATGTTGACATTCCCCCTATCGCATTGCGACGACAGAATGATGTGCTACTTCAAGCGCTGGTGTTCATAGTACCATTGTTTGCAGCATTTTGACGATATTGGCATTGTACCAGCAAAAAGTATAATTTCCGCTGCTCTTAAGCAGATATGTCAAAAAAAGCACAGCATTCGTCTTGCCTGATCAACTCTATGTATCGCGCTGGGACGATACCTGCAGCTACACGCTACGCGTGAGTGAACGTCAGAAAAAAATTGATAAGCTCTCCTACAACTTGCAGTGCCCAATAGAACAGCGACTGCTGGCACCAGTCATTTGAAGTTTACCAAGCCGACGCGCGCTGTCACTGCTTGCCACACGGCAAACGGGGGTAGCATGCGCAATGAAAACTTGACGCCTTCTTTCGTAAACGTCATGCTGTCTCTACGGTGTATGGATAAGGCACCCCAAAACGTACCGTACCGATTGCTGGTGGACGATCTGGGTTATCCGCGATTTAAATATGTGGCTGCGCAGAATACACTGTCCTGCCAGTGCAGAGTACCACTGAGGCCCAGAGGAAACAGACTCTCTGGTTTTGTTTTAGCGTGCATGATGACGTCGTGAGAGTTGTGAAGTTTCATTGTAAGTGTCGACAACAAACATCGTACAAACTAATGAACTCTCGAATTAGAAATTTTCATTTGGAAGCTTCGCTGTCGAGATGGGTGGAAAACTTTCCGTCTCAATTGGGGGGGGCAGCTTCGATGGGGCATCTTATGTGACCTGCGGACCCAAGCACCATAAGCGCCAGATGCACTCATGGCTCTTGGGAAGGACCTTCCAACTGAAACGCATGCTGGCGAATTACCATACGCTGAAGGTGGGTAAGCTATCGAGTTCTGGCAGGTCGACTTTGCTTGTGCAAAGCATGCGTGCAACCTAGTACAGCCAAAGGGGCCCTGCATGCTCGCAAGCGTATGTATGTTGGGGGGCGTTCGATTCGGCTCCGTGATATACTGTCCATGCGATTTGTATTGGAGGAATATCCAATATCCCAACTCACGCGACAGAAGTGCATAAATGCGAACAGTTTAACGGTGTCAACATGCTTTCCCTTGATTACACGAGGGAAAACTGGTAATAACAGTGTATTCGCTTCTGTGACTTCACTTCCATGAAGACGGTAAGTAGGCAGATTATTGAAAAGTGCGCCGTGTGCTAGCTCCCTCCATGGCTTTCGAAATAAAGAAAATCTCAATATTGCGTACATCAGTTTTAGTTTAGACGCATACACACATGAAAAAGTGCGTTGATACAAAGAACGTGAGTCAAGTGGAGCGTAACGTCTTTGAATTGGAGTGCACGCAGGCAATGCCCGAATATATGCGCTGGTAGAGCGTGCAGGCTTTTCCTGTGGTCCTCGACAGCTAACGTGTTTTTTCAAAGTGCATGCATGCATGAAAAAGGTTAAATCCTTACTTTTTGATGACTGTAGTGAAACTGAGCGGCAAGCATCTTGGTTGCACGCCTATAACTTTACTGACAGCCTCATAACGCACACTATTCTGGATAGTGAGATAACGCGACAGAACTAGCCCGAAATCATGCGTTTTAGCGCGACAAAGCCATTCGGAAATAGCTTGTACGTGTTGATGATAAGCATGCACGTTTGAGTATGGTTGCGTATATCTAGGTGTCTCAATAATGGGTTGGCAAGGTGCTAGTGAGCCAGATGCACCAGCTTGCCTGATGATGCATCTTCCTTCACAGATGTGTGTTCAGATATGACGCGCTACTTGAACGAAAGAGTTACTAGCTTTTCTCTTCCGCATGGTAGGTTGTTCATACAGCCAGATGCATTTGTCTTTCGGCATGTATTTATGGTGCCTTGCGCGTCCCCACACTACCGCCCCTCAGCGATGTTTCTATGGCGCTCGTGGGTCCGGACACGCGTTTCCGTATTTTGCAAAGTGCCTTCGCTTATCTGTAGGCCTTCTAGAAAGCCTCTGTTACTCCGTAGTCCCCAACGTTTGTGCACTGTGTCATTCGGGGCTGACACGATTTGCCTGGTGCAGCCCACCCTATTTTGTAACGAAGCAAGCCAGGCACTTGGTCATCGCAACTGCATCTTAAATATATTGCGCTCTGGTCAGCTGAACTGTGTACCGAAAGCTAGGATCACCTTTGTATCTAACTAGTGCAAGCCCTCCTCGTTTGCTCTGTATGCTATGGGCGTGTACGCTATCCTCCACGCCAATAGACGCATCAATTGGGGTAGCGAATATGCAGCAACATGGACGTGGCATTCACGGAAAAAAAGATGATGAGCTTCTGCCTAGCGTCGAAGAAGCCCTGGCTGCATGCAAGGGGCGTTCAAAGTGAACTTTCAGGCGGGTGCTTGGGCACGCGCAAGCGCTAGAGGGAATTGTTTGTTGGTTATTCACAGGGCAGATCGGTTGTAGTTGGTTCAATTGCTGGAGGACATGTGAGGGACAGAGAATCGGTGAAAGCATCAGCATTTTCCGGCAGTGATAGGTCTATGGGAGTATGCCACGACGCGTAGGGCGCTGCATGCATATGGTAGGGCACCTATCCTTCGCATGCTTGCTATGCAAAACTGCAGAACTGAGGCTCTGTATTAGCAAGGGAGCATGTGCATGTGCTTTTGCGCTCATGAATGTATTCTTTGGTCGAAGCGCCGTATTGACGAAGCTATGGGATCTTGTGACTTGCCATATATTTGTATTGAGCAGTAAACAGCATTTTGGATTTGCGCTGCACACCTGTGACAATCCGTTGAGTAGGCGTTGGTGATGGTCTGCAAGATCGAGTTGCAGGATGTAGGCTAGTTTTGAAGGATTGGCGCTACAGCTTTTCTACTGAATTTCGTTTTGCCTTTTTTATTCGCATTTCACTATACGTTCTGCATCTATGTCCAGCACACGCGTGCGTTCTGCCATTATTGCTGGTGCGTATTTCTGGGATTCTAAGCTGAAGACTGAGACTGTCTCCCGCGCTCTATATGCGCACTACAAGATGCGCCTAGGTACGACAGGTAACAAACATGCATGTTTTGGGGCATTTCGAAATGTGGCATAGCAGCTGAGCCACTGAGGTTCGCATGCGGCGGTTTGCCGGATCCTGCCAAATTTGGGTGGAGTGAGACGCATTGCTCCTGCAGTGTGTATACTCAGCATAGGAATTGCAAACGTACAGAACGCCAGAATTGTGTGCGGAGCGGAGTTGCAGGTGGGCCCTTTCGTGTGCAACCCGTGACCGTCTGGCCTTTCTGCTGGGTGGTAGGGAAAATGGCAACTTCGGCTGCCTCATAGGCGTGTGGTGATTTAGCTGCCTGCGTGCCTGCAGTGCAGCTTGCTTCTGTGGGCAGGTATGCTTAGCAAATTAGATGCAGTCACATGCCTTTTTTTCCTGCAATTATTTGCGTTACCTGTAAACGTTGGCAGACCGTATGATCCGCAGAAAACGTTGAAGAATAGTGCTGGAATAACTGCGTGGCTCTGAGGTTTTGCAGAACTTTTACATCGTACTCAGAGGTGTCTTATTCAATGAAAAAAGGAACCAGCTAACGGTGCGCTTGTCTGGTGAAAGCATTATATTTGTGAAGTCCCTGCATTGGGGATACAAGCACTGTTTTATGTGAAATTGTGGTAAGCCGTCAGCAGGCGTCCACACGTAAAGATTGCCTGTAGAGCTTCATTGCCGGCGGACGTCGCTGTGTGTTCCTCATGCGGCATTCCCGTGTTCCTGTGGATCGAATACTGTGCTTGAATTCTATTCGAGGCACTCTAGGTATTTGCGTGGATGTACCCTGCGATTTGGATGCTCATGCCGTTTACAGCATTTCAGCCTAACGCAGACGCAGGATGGTCGTCTACAGTGCCTTGACCATTGAGATGGCTTTTCACAGCTAGTGTACTACACCTCCTTCAAGGAATTCTGAAAGTTTATTCTGTGCGTTGATGCTGCGCAGTGAGAGTGCTGGGTTCTGGGACATGAGTGGAAAGCAGCGTAACAATCCTGGCAATTAATAACGGATTGTGTTGCTGATACAGTTGCAGGAATGCATATTTAGTCCAATGCTTGCTGACCCTGGAGAGCTGCTGTGCATCGGAAGCTTTAAAATGCATGTGCAAGTCCACGACCCAATACAAGAACGGCTTTATCGGATCCTGCGGCTTGATGCAGGTTTCCGGGGGTGCTACGCTAGGGCTTAGTAGCCTGTGGGTACCAAAGAAGGCGGCCTCATCTGCATCCTCATGAATTGCATGGAGCATGTCTGCAGCGATTTGACTTCACATTTCCTCTTTTCTCGCTGCTTTAGGGGTAGTAATACAACTTCTGTATTCAAAGGATATGGGTTTTGCCGGGAATAGGTTGTGCCGTTGACTTTCCTTATGTGCACTGGCACATGTTTTGGGATGGAAAGGGTTGGTCTTGCTACTGTTCAGACTGTGCGGGGATGCAAAGGCAAACCAAAATTTTTGAGTGCTTAGCTTGTGTTAAAGTAGTGGAAGCAGTGGCTCTTCTGGTCGAGTCTCTTAATTTTGAACATGTTCGCATATCTCTGCACAGATATTCTGCGTAGACAGGCTGTTTTACCCTAGCGTTGTTGACGTGTTTTTAAAAAAAAGGTATCTTTCAGTGAAATGCGGCTCGTTGGGGTAGTTTGCGTTCACTGAGCTATGTGGCAAGGTGCTGAACAGAAGTTTACATGGTACATTCCGAGCCAATAGTGTCTATTTTTTATGCGTATTTTGTGTCACACGGAGGGGCTAGTTGATTTTCAAATATTACCCAAGTATTTGCCGGCTTTCCCAGTCGATTTTGTTGCGCACACGGAGAAGGCATTTGAATTCTCAATCCTGCGCACAAAAATGCGGAATGACTGCACTGTGTCGTAACACCGTTGTATTTGGTTTTCGCTTGTCCTTAGTTTGCCTATTCTGAACTTTTGCTGCTGTATGTAGACCTTGACTCAGTCATGGGGATGCCCGTAGCAGCGCTTTGTGCAGGCCTTACTTGAGAGCACAGTTACCGGCCAGTTTGCGACTTGAGGATTAAAAGTACATTTCGTTCATATTCAAAGCATGTAGACAGCCAAAGGAAACTCCCGGCACAGTTCCGACGGCAACAATTTCAGTCTGTGCGTTAGCCAAATGCCAGTGTCGTTTTGTTGCTGGAGAGGGAACCACACCCATTATGCAGGAACCCTGTGAACCCTCACGTTGCTGGCACATCGGATTGACTATGTGGAATTCCTGTAAAGGGCACGATTAGACGAAGAAACGGGGCGAAGGCAGAGCTTGCCTACGGGGAAACAAGAACGTTCTACGCCCAAAAAGCTTCTTCGTTGGAGTGACGAAACGCATGTTGTTACGAAAATTTGATGTCCAATGCCTTTTGCCGATATGTGCATACGATGCCTGCTCGATCCGTTTTTCTCTAATATTAGGGTATTCTTTTCCCAGAATGGTGGGGAAGAAGGTTTCAAACAGTCCGTAGTGGTTGTTGAGTGGCCGTTCCTGGAGGCGTTGCCATCTCTTATTTTTATTTCAAGTCAGCACAAGTGCTTTGGTAGTGAGAGTAGGTGGTGGACTGGTGAATGCAGTACGATCTTCCCTGCCTAGCCGTTGTCTACGTTGCTGTTTATGCTGTTCGTTTGACTTTGTAAGCTGCATTTTAGAGACTGCACTGCCCGGATCGTTGAAGGATCGTACACTTAACTATGGGATCTCCAGGCACCGTTATATCCGTTTGGGATGGCCTTCTTCAAGGGAATTAGAACACTCGATAGTCTGTACATTTTCGTAAAATTTGGATCAATTTGTCGCACAAGACTTTTCTCATTGTTAAAAAGGACTTCACGGCGTTTTGTAGGCATAAGCCTACGGTTAAGCGCAGATAGTACGGACAGTTCAGTGGCAGGATTCATGCTTCTTCGCACTGCTTTTGGCCTTGCCTGCAAGGGGGGTCGGCTTCAAAGCGTGAAAAGCAGTAGAACACTGAACATTGTCGTTTTCTGAGGCTCTAAAGCTATCATTGGCGTTTTAGCTCCTACTGTGTGGGCTACTGTATGGATGAACGGACGGCTGGTTGAATCGATCCCCAAGCTTGGTGTCTCTGCTTTCGGATGTGCTCAATTTCGCTCCTACCTGTCAATCATTTCCAAAGACTTACTTTAGATGAATGCGTCGCGCGTCCTTCTGTGTCCACGGTGGACTGATGCACAAGACAGTGCATCGAACGTATTCAAGTGAAGGAAAGAGGCATGGAAGTTGGCGGCGAGTTTTATATTGTCCTGGACGTCTAATGCTTATAGAAGGATTACACTCCCGGGAAGCGAATTGTGCCAGTACTTCCATGAGGAGAAGCGTCACAGCAGAGGTGCCTGGAATGACGACAAATTACTAGTTGCATTGTGACTTTGCTTTCCTTATTCAGCAAGTACTTTGAAGTGGATTACGTGCGAGCAACGGCAGTTTGCGTAGCTGAGGGGACCCCATGCACCTTCGATATGTATTAGCTAATGAGCTGCCTAATATCTTTTGTGTGATTATTTTTTTCCAGAAGAGTTTCTAGACATCACCTTGCATATCAGCTCGAGGATGTACATTACTACGCGTCGGCTGTAAGCTTTTTCAATTTCAGTCAAGAAATTAGGCATCCCATAATATTCAACGCCGCTTCCCTGCGAGCTTCAACGAAAGTGAAACTCTGCTTGATATATCTGGGCCACTACATGATGATGCATACCATGCAGTGGTTCATCTGGAATCGCGTGAGTTGGTGCCCTTCCCTGATGTCCGCTTACTACGAACGGAAATGGCCAGTAACTGCTGAAAGTGGCGCTGAAACAACTTGCGCACATTGGATCTGCGATGATTTCAAGACGGCTGTTAGTTTTTTTATCTCGTAGTGTAGAAGCCTATAGTTTAGTGGGCATTAGAGCTTGCGAAGACACACAAGTTGTAGGCGAGGGAAGAATATTTTAATCCATCTAAACGTGTGTTTGCTTCTGTTATCACCACCTTTTTCTAGATGTGTATGCTAGTTCCATTCACGGTTGAAGGAAGTACGGCTAATTGTCGTGCAGAGTGGACACGTGCCGTTACCTGCATGCAAGCTTCCAAGAGCAAGTAGATCCATCTAGAAGCACTGCTCGTTGACTACGGTGACATCAACAGACGGTTTAAACGTTTGTGGTTTTGTCTTTGAAAAAAAATTATTCACTGTAGCCCACAGGTTTTCTTCCGCAGGCAACTCCGGGTCATGCAAACCCTCATCCTCCTGAAAACCTTTTTTTCTTTTTTCTTCTTTTCTTTTTCTTCTTCTCCACCGTCTTCTTCTTCTCCTGCTCCTTCTTCTGGTTCTTTTTCTGATGCTGTTCTTCTTTCTTGATACTGCTTTTCTTTCTGTTGCCACTACTACTGCAGCTGCTCATCTTCATCATGCTACTGCTACTGCTCGTCATCTTCCGCAGCTGACGCTGTTTCTGCGGCTGCTGCTTTTCGTCTGTTGCAACTGCTCGGCTGCTGCTGCAGCACCTGCAGCGGCAGCTTGCGCATCAGATCTTGGTGCTCTGGCTGCTGCACCAGCACCCATATCGCTTGCAGGCTCGTGTTTCAACATCGTCCATGGCCTTTGCAGACGCCGCTCTCTTGACAATGCAAGCTGCATCCAATTAATGCGAGTTGCTGTTGTTGCACTATGAGCTCGCATTGTTTCTTACTCCCTTTAACTAGGTTTAGCAGGCTGCTTAAAACGCTTAGGGTTCGTCCGTTGATACAGCAAATGAAAAACCGATTTGTTCCAGCATCCTCTCCCTGCATTTAGATCCCTGTCTGGATTGTTACGTGTCTTTGCTTGCACGCTAGCGTGACTGCATGGATTTGCTGGTCTTTAGCAACCACGTAGACCGCGCATTGAAATCAGCGTTTGCCGGGAGAGAGGCATATTTTGCATGGCGGTGAGCATCTCATTCAGTTTCAAATTCTTGCACCCTCGTTTGAATGTTAGTTGCCTGAAAATTTTCTGATCGAATATTTGGAGACGACGTCCCTTTGGAGCGAGCACACCGAGCTGGTGCTGGGTGTCCTGGTCGATGCACAGTACTGTGGCAATTGCCTCTGACGGCCAGGGGATTTGCTCTCCTCAAGGCAGCTAATTTTTCTTTGCTCGGGAAAACTTGGCATGCGAGCAGGCCGTGCGCAACTTCCCTGGCGGCATCTGAGAGTTGCCAACACGTATCAGGTGGGATGTGGCCGAGCCGGCATCCTCGAGTGTGATCTTCTGCGCTGCACGGCCATGTGTTGCTTGGGCGCAGAACTTGCTACGTATACGTCGTGCAAGGCAACAGACTTCAGCTAGCCTCCAAGGGATCAAAAGGTCGTATCTTTGGTTGATCCACTGCAGTTTGCATCTGTCGATCGTAATGCCTCTATAATCTTCAGTATTCCTCGATGAGCATAGGCGTCTATTTAGGGAATTCATTCGGCAGGCAGTGCTAAGTATGTCGGCCAAAATGTATCGGTATTGATGCGGTCACTATGGGGGGAAACACAGATTGTGCGCCGCTGCATTGCGTTATCACACCCCTGCTTGCATTCACTGAGTTTCTGTGACTCACATTTACAACAATATTGAATTTTCGGCAGAAGGAGGAAGTTCGGGCAAACGGGAATGGGCATGAATACTTTTCTTCTCTGGCAGTTCATACGACAGAGAAAGAGCCGGCAAACATCGGCTTTTCTCCAAGAACTTATTGGTGCGCTGCAGGCATGGCTGCGTTGATCCACACGTACATTCGACTCATGTTCTGTACGAAACAATTTTCCCATCCGTTTCTTGTTATCTAAGCATATGCGCAACGGACCTTCCACCGTTAAGAAAGTGGGGCGCTTGCTATAGCTAATCGAACGAGCTTTGTGGGCAGTGCGCGCGACGTTGGTTGTATGTGGGTTTGTCTAGTTTGGTGTGCGGTGTCGCGTGGTGCCGTATGAGGTAATGG
>CAJFCY010000035.1:0-51202 GCA_904066265.1 Eimeria zaria | reverse complement strand
CAGACAGACAGACAGACAGACAGACAGACAGACAGACAGACAGACAGACAGACAGACAGACAGACAGACAGACAGACAGACAGACAGACAGACAGACAGACAGACAGACAGACAGACAGACAGACAGGCAGACAGACAGACAGGCAGGCAGACACACACACACACACACACGCACACACAGGCAGGCGCACAGACAGGAACAGCATTCACCAATAGGAAACTCCTACCTAGGCTACAAATGCTACTCCAGACTAGAACTGGCTGTGGGTTCAACGACGCACTAACTGCCCAATACCAACTCCTAGCCTACAGCTACGTCCCGTATTGATTTCGTAACCTACCCTACTCTGGAACGTGTGAATCTGAGGCAGCGGGTGCGAAGAACACCATCAGCACCTGCCAGCGCCTCTACGTGTAACTACACTGTGCCTCCAATCACTTCAGCGAGCCACGTCGATGTGTTACACAGATTTCGTGCTGCCCAGAGTCTCGTAAAGCCAACGCAAAACAGAGCATACCCGTTTCGGGAACACTGGATTCAAAGAAAGATTTCAGAATGGCGGTTCTCAAGTGGATGGCCGTGCTCTGCTGTGCACCATCAATCTAGCATATCACCACATTATTCCCAAGAAACATCTTTCGCCAACTGTAGTCCGCAAGACCTCCAAAGGCAGAAAGAAACATGTTGTTCTTGTCTAGCCAGCCTCGCCGATAGTAACTCTCAAGGCGCAAAATTGGCTCTGCTCGAGCCGTACAGGGATTCCTTCCTTTAATTCAACGCCCCACCCGTACTGTCTTTCACAGCCCCACGGGGGTTTCTAGCCTTTCACGCCGGAGCCTACCACTAGTATGGAATACCGGAAGCCGTTAGATTGCAATAAAGGACACATTCCCTACAGCATTTACACGAAAACCCTGTGTTCTCGGTGCATGCATTGCACGCAGTGAAATGCGATATTCCTACTAGGTTCTACCCGTTATCAGCCGTTGCCCCTCTCCGCGAATCCAAACAGCGCATCTCTGCATTTCCAGTAGGTGATGACAGCGTCAGCCACAACTCAAATGAAGTAGCAAACTGGCTGTAACCCGAAATTTTCATCCCATGCACAACTGCACTACACAAACATTAAGCCGCACACAGGTTGTACCGTCAGCAAGCGTTCAGTGGCCTCGATGCAGTCCTTTAAGGCCAAGCTCACATCCTGCATGATTATGAATCTTCACTTACATGTCCTCCACTGGTCCCGAACCAGCCCATCGCGACTGCGTCGCCGTGCTACCGACTCCAACAGTCGTTGCCTGCTCCAATCTGCAGCTGCCAATGGCTCCAAACTGTTTTGCAGCCTCAGTTCCCACTCACAAGCTGCACCGCCGGAGCGCACCCGGGCATCTTCAGAGATTTAGCACTAGCCTTCCCCGAATTTATACTGCCCAGCAACACGCCAGCACCATCACGAGGGTGTGGACCTCCTAAAACAACCAGCTAAAGATACCCTTTACTCAAGGCAGAGTCACACCTCAGTGCACAACACACAACCCCTTTACATCCTAACTGATCCAACTGAAAAAATGTGACGTGAGCAGCATACTCCCTGCGACAAATACTCCTGATCCCTCGCCATCTGGCAATGCGTGCACAGCACCTCAGCGTCACACCGCTTCAAGGATAAGTGCGGCTGCTGCAATAAATCACAGTTTTGTAACGGAACGTAAAATCTACCACTGAGCATCAACATACCACTGTACGCAAGGTTCCATCAAACACAATTGCCGTGACAAAATAAGGCCTGAAAATAACTATAAAGCTTTTGGAAATCCCCATCTCCTTATGAAGGGCAGACTATGGAGACAACTCACTGCTTTAAGCCCTGGACTGCAAGTAAGGATAGACTCTGTTTAAATATACGCTCACTAAACCGGTTTCCAGAGAAGACGGAGACCTACGCCCCAACATTCGCTAAATGCCATCAGCACTGAAATATGGAGTGTGGCTGCCAGTTGCGAAGAATGCAATAACACAATCTTCCAGTCAAAGGGGTACAGCGAAACGTGCTCAGGCAGCACGCTAGGGGACCCACTTCCTAAAAGATTAACCAACCACGCCCATCTGCGTGCACCGCTTTCGACAAGAGAAAACTGTTCCTCCTACAACCAGACGGGCACAACCCACCTGATGCTAGCCGCAACTGTAAGCAACAAATGCAATGCGGTTGCCATTCATGAACATCTTTAGGCCGCAATGGGTGCCTTAACCCTTGGAAAGTAAAGAAATGCCACAGTACCATAAGATATACACCACGCGGGGACCCACTCCCTGCGCGACAAGAAACGCCCCCGTTTGCATATGCAATAGCTAGACGCATAGAGGCTTCACGAGTGGCAAATGACCAAGTCCATTTAATATAATTTAGAACAAGGTCTAATAGTAACTAGTAAAACTGCCGACGCGGCTATGGAGTAACTGTAACACACAAGCTGAGTCACGCATGAGGCGCAATTGACTAGCGAACTTTTGCAGAGCGTTCAGCTCCGCACACTGCAGTCCCCAGTGCAAACGCCTTAACGCATGGGTCTTCAAGTGCAAAAGAAAGTTACTCACTATCTAACGGGCGCAAGGTTCTGCCACACAATATTCAAGCACTCTTTCTCCTGTGCGTGACCTGAGGCATTGGCGTACGTATAGACTACCTCTGTAAGACAAATATTTTCTTGAGCAGTTCGATGCCCCAGAGAGCAGTATTCAACGGCGCATCCACTGAACGCTCTCGTGCCACGGAGTGCAGGCTGCCAGCATCTGAGGGGATAACACACGCCTACAGCTATTCTGCATAACTACCACGGTTCTTGTGCCAAACATACTAACTGAAACACCGGGCTTTCGACTATCGTGCAGTAGTCCACGGTTGCGTAGATCTACGTTCAAGAAGAACAAACCTCCGGCTGCATTTTGTGATTTGCTACGAATATAGGCGTACATTCTGTTACATTTTTCCCTCTCTGCTCATCAGCATTGCAGATGAGCGAATATGTGCTCCTTGCTTATTCTTTTGCTGTAGTGCTTGGTAGAATGGTAACAGGATAGTCGGTGGTAGGTGCTTGTGTGCGCACCGCCTGACAGGCAAAAACGCCTCCCTTGAGCTCCCAGGAGTCCAGCAAAAGCTTTACGATGACCTAAGTGCAGCGCAAGAAGGTGGTGGTGAACGGTTCAGCGTACTGAGCATATTCGCGTAGACAGCAAGAGACCAGAGTCCCTAGAACAGCATGCCATACTACTCTAGCAACACTGCTCCACCTGCCTTCCTCTAGTAGGCAAAACACCCTTTACAGCTCCAGAAGCACCCAATTCCCTTCCGGGCGTATGATGCATCAAATCAGCCATCCGGGAGGGCTGGTGTCATACGTCTCTGCTGCACCCCCAACAAACCGACTGCAACCAAGCAAGCAAGGATATCTTACTGCCTGTAAAACGTCATCCCTAGGGCGATATATTGCCCACTACTGTTCGACAAGTAACCATGCCGGGTGTGCTTGTGAGCAGCAAGAGCTAGGCGCTCTCGAAAACATGAACAGTAAATGTACAGCCAGTGAGGTTCAGCACTGGACACCCTTTAACCGATAAACATTTGGCGTACTTGCTGAAAAATGGTGCGAACCTATGCAGCGACCTCAGCGTTTAGCACTACCAACGGATCAAATAGAGGAAAATACAGCCAGGAGTTCTACCTGACGAACAGCTGCCGATAAGTATCCAACACACTCCCTAGAACACACACATGACCCCAGCAAGCCAATTCATATGAGCTTGCAAAAGACTTCGCTAGGATTATGCTAAGGCGTCGCCTTTCGGATTGTACTCGTCCGTTGCTGTTAAGGCCCCACCACTCATTACAACTTCACAGAAGCAAACTACCGCATAAACGTGGGCATCATCACCTCTGGATAATCTTCGTAACTCCTTCCAGGACTTCCAGCTGTGTAAAAAAGCCGTACAACAAAAACATTAACAACAACTGAGGACGCACAACCTGTTCGCCGCAGTCTCCTCTGCTCACCCTGAGCACGGAGTGTGCAACTGCGAGCTTCGCCACCACCACACAGAAACAGCTACACTCTGGCCGAAATGACAACCAAAATGAAAATCCACCACCCGCTCACACTCATCGGTGTCAGTTGCTTGACGCTGAACATATGGCTTCCTAATTAATAGCACTGACGCCCTTATCTTCATCCAAACTTCTAAAAAGGAATTAGATTTTCAGGCTTGTCAGTTTGCAACTAGCCACCAACTAGGAGGAAACATACGACCTGGAGTTAAAAGCATCCAAAATCCAAAACCCTCACGCATGACGAGTCCTGTGTACTAGGTCCAAACGCTGAAGTGAGCTGTACCGAGTCCTGGTGATCGCCTAACTTGACGCCTGTAGTACTGCTGATCAGGGACCGAATCGCCATTTGTAATCTGGGAAGGACACTTCCTCCTTACGCGCCGTAATCCCTCAAGAGCAAACGCCTTATCTTCCCCGTTCAACCTCTTGATCTCCCGTATCTCCATCGCACTGTTAAGCTCAGAAGCCAAGATGCACTGCAACAATTACATATCACGGTGACCGTGCTTGGAGAAAAGATATTATGCTTCCCAAGTATAGCTTGCGTGTCGGCGCACAACCTGCAGCATGCAAAAACGTACGTTGTCGTACAGGACAGTACTGCACATCGGCAGACGTGCACTTTGGTTCCGCTCAAATTCGCAGCAGTTGTGAACGTACGTGAGCGCAAAGGAAGCACACGAAACAAGATAGCTCACATCCTGTTCCATCCCAGACGAACGAAAAAAGCGTTCCACGCTGGGGATGATTTTGGAAATATCTCGAGAGCGGCCACGCTCACTACAACAGCTTACTTGAGATAGCGCCGCAGCAAAAGTGGTCCATTGTATAAGCCTACATATTCAGGAAAAGACGTAGAGCGAAAACAAAAGCCGCTGCTTGGATGGCATCTACTGATGTACATTTCTGAATGTTAGTCCCTCAACAAACGTACGTTCTGCAGCGCCGTTGCAGATATCCCGACAGTACAAGGTCAACGGCAAATATGTACTACCCTGAAACATAGGGGGAAAGACTACGCAGAATATCCCTGTGTAGGTGAGAACGCACGATCGCACATTCATCCCCAACTCACGGCCTGCATCAAAAAAAAGCATCCGCTGGCAGAAAGAGAATGCTAACTGTTCAGCCTTGTCGCACTTACTCCATAGATTTGCTTGCATTAAAAAATATACAAAAGTAGCCAACTTTATTTTTATATCATTCGGATGCATATCGCGCAACCTTATGACTTACCTGGCTGCCGGACCACATACATGCGCATGCACAGCATTCACAGGTGCTCGCGATGGCGCGCGTCCCTCAGCATACTCCCTAAGCAACAACAGTCAAGGTCAGATTGACGTCCAGCAGCTCCCCCCACAAGAGAGTTCGGTTGAGGTCAGCGCCTGTTATCGTAGCACAATATTTCCCCCTGCCCGCGCACGTGCCAAACATGCATGAACACCCCAAAGCGTCACTAGAGTGGCCTTTCAATAGTGCATTTGCCGCATAATTCGGGATCTGACAAGCTGAAAGACGTACAAGCTACAGTGATATTTAAGGCCTCTCCTTCAATGGCCGTTCGAAGCTCCATCCAGGCAAAACGAAATTACCTGCTACGCATTCCTACTACTGTCATCGCATCTTCCATGCTAGTTTCTCAACTATGCTCAGCAGCACGAATTCACACACCCGATTTAAGGGCTATCAGAGTAGTCAAGAACAGGCAACTGGCTGGTGTTGTGTAGGTTTCTTGTTTCTCACTTGCCCTTCTGCACTCTGTACCATCGCACGCCAAGCAATCTGGCGCAATATCAACACATTCTGATCGACGGCAAAGATATGGTGTCACAGAGCCAATGCGGTAAGGGCAGTGTGCGAATCATCCTTTAGGACATGGCTGATGTATATACACCACTGCGTTGGCGTTTTTTCACTACCTCCGTTTCCTTTGAGTACGTGACTAATGGTACGAACGCACTTGCTGGAATGGGGGAAGGCCCATGGAAAACGCGCTTCTCTTACTCTTGGGCCAGCCTAGCCCTTTTCGTGAACACTTCGAGTTTGCAGCACAAAGAGCCCTTCAAAAGTGCCATCCATATCTGCGCGCGATTCCTAGTAAATTATATTCCTACTAAATTATAGCTTGGGGAGCTGGGCACAACAGTTTGGCCTGCCTTTGACAGGGGCCAGTGCAAAAATTAACCGAAATAAGGTGTAACATATTCAATACACATCGTCAATAAAGCCCGGGTACAAGCTTCCAAAATATTAGCATGAGGGCACTAGTGGTTACTAAAGTACTTCGTCAGTTGCACGTCCTAACAAAAAAACTTTAAAAATATACGTGGAGAGCTCGTCTTTAAACTCTGTAAAGCAATCAACACACTGCTAGACTCTACCCAAGTGTAGGTGACATAACTTTCAATTTTCCTACTTTTTCCCCCCTGCATGCAAAAACATACACGGAAAGCTGAATACTCTGGGGAGCAGGAGCATCCTCTAAAGCAACATTAAATTCTGGGATGTGCACGCATGCATTTGTGTATTCTAGTCAGTAGAATTGTATCATATGCCACTGACTGACAGATGGAGAAATCAACGTTCCGCCTGAACAAGAGCAAGCAATCAGGTTGCGTGGATGGTATCTTCGGCGTTCCTTGTTTGTACCGTATGCCCCACGCACAAACTGAGAAAGGTCGAGGAGTTCGCCTGACAGCTTATTGAGGTAAAAGACAGCCTCTAAAAAACGGCAATGCGAAATACCACGTCTTCTTCTTCACTGTAACTGCGAGTGTGTATTTTGCGCAAGATACCAGCAACGGACCATATAGAGAACGCACCATCTGTCTCAAAGCATTAGGGCGTCTCTAGATAAGGCGCTGCACTACATCTAGTGTAAGGGCCGTGATAGGTAATTGAGCAGGCAAAGCAAAGAACACCAAGAGTGCCTCTATTCACATTACTGCGCCCTGCTAACGCAGAACCAGCATATGCAAGTTTGTGAAGAAACGATGCAGGAAGAATGCATGCTTACACCAACCACGATCACATCCTCGATGAAACTGGGGTTTTCGAGAAAACTTGGTAGGCTGTGTGCGTCCACGTCCAGTGTGATACCATCGGTGCAAGGTTACTGCCGCTTACGAGGACAGAGTCAAGCATACTGCGGAGTTTTCACGTTCGCTGCCTGCGCAACTTGCAACCGTCACTTTTGCTTGGAACCGTCAAGCATTCGACACTCAGCCTCTCATGGAACGTCAAGGTTAACTTACTCGCTAAGAAAAACATAATAATCCGCTCACTGCACTCAACGGGTTACCGCCGAATTATTTAATGCTAGGTTTTCCAAACTCACAACACTCAAATTGTTCCCGCTTACACTACTAGCCACATATTTTTGACCCATGCACTCTGGCGGCCACGCAGCCAAGACACACTGCCTGTATCAAGCCACATCGGTGATGGTTGCCGACAAGTGTACGCACCACCCGCACACTGGCAAAGTCAGTTTAGCACGGTATGCAAGTGGGCGAAAACGTACTATCTAAGGATTTAAAATTAACGTTTTCTGAATATATGCTGCCACTTTCGCCCTCTATCTAGTTCTGAAGGAATGTCTTCCAAGAGAGCAAGGACACTTGCATAAAAACGAAACATACTCAAGCACGGTCGAAACGTCATCAGAAACAATGTATGCTGAGTAAGACTGCATGATGTGCGTACGCCACATGGCGTGTAGAGTAAGCTGCTACAATACGCTGGCTTGAGGACACACGAGAAACCAAAGAATTCTGTTGGGCAGGCGGGACGCAGAGCAATAAGCAATCCTTAAAAGACGCTACTGCATCCATGCATCCATACTGCCAAGTGCTCGCTACAAACGCGTATTGTAGTAAAGCAACGGTGCAGGTTGAGCAGCTTCAAAAAGATCTGAGAGCTCACTCCCTATTTCAAGGAAATGCATTTTAATAAAAGCGCTTTTCAGTACGTCTCTGTGAACTATGTAGAAAAGCGAATTCAAGTGCTCTACTACCCCAAGCAAGACGGCTAACATACTTCCTGTCTCACCCACACGATGGGCCTGGGAGATGCCATCTAGCTGCTGTGGTACTTTCGACACAGGCACATGCATACAAACCCAATAAAAAGGCTGTGTAGAACATTGGCTGCGCGGTAAGGTACGCACTGCCTATAAGGTGACAAGCAATCAAGCAATCCTCCACACCCTGGGGAAACCAAGCAATCCTCGCCAATCCTAAACCCACCAAGAAAGCAGTATGCCGAGAATTTACAGATGTAATTATCCTCACATGAGCAAATCTTTGCAGCATTACAGAATGAAGCAGACTAGTCAGCATGTTGTCAGTGCGCACAAGTCCTTACTTCGCTGTATAGTGCACCGCGAGTAAACAAGCGAACAATGATCCCGTTGTAGGGCCAGCACAGCGTCCTCAGTGCACTCGCTAGTTTGCGTCCCAAACAACCTCTATACGCTCCTGTAACCTTGTCTGAATTCAGGCTTTCAGTAGCGTCAATGCAAACGCACATCCTGCGATACTCTCGACGACTACACACTGCTCATCTCAACGAAGCAACCCCCTCACGCCAGATAGAGGCGGGAAGAAGGCACGCTGTATATCTTGCACATGCGGCATTTCGCAATAGTGATGCTTGAATTCTGCACAAATTAAACTCACGGCAATATACGTGACTGCTAAATGCTGCATTCGCTAAGACCTTCTTTGACAGGTGAACGGTAAAGAAACATAATGCCTGTTCGAAAAGCAGCGCTGAAAATAGCACCGCAAGCCTCACCATCTGTGCATTCGTGATAAGCAAGAACTTCAAAGCCAACATATCTAATGCCTCATTAGTGCGTTTTTCGCTGCACACCGATTCTGTAAGTAGCTTACCAAACCAGCTGATTAGTAGGCGGCCCTTGGTTGTGCCAGTCTACCTGTAATCACTCACTAACCCATCATTGGAAACAATATCGGCGGTGAGTGCGAAGCAGCACAGGACGCACTTGCTATGCAAAAGAACACAACGTATCGTAGCAAGCACTATCCGCTTGCTGACGATGGAAACCTGTCAGCAATCTTACTTCCGGAGTGCGCGAGCAAAACTTTATATCCACAGCAGGCAATGCCCAAAGGCACCACCTGAAGCCAGAAGTAATGGGCTTTCAGGGGCACGAAGGGGCAGAAGGAATGTTGAAGGCACACTTTGACCCAAAGTGAGCAAATCTGCCCATGCAAATTAAGTTCTGTTAAGTAACCAGCGTACCCTCTGGGTTGTTGTCCGACGCGTCCACCCCTACCGATAGGAAAATGATTTATACAGAGCAGGTTGGTATAATCCATGCTAGATGTACACAATGGAGAAAGTCTCTGGCAAATCATCAGCCATCCTGCTGGCATTCAAAAGCATCAGGGGACCAAATGCGCCTTTTACAAGTCCCCAACGTGCCTCCACCTCACCGGCCGTTGCACAGTTGGTCTGTACATCCGCCCAGCACTCACAGCCTACACCAATCCAGCACAATTAAGCATTAACGAATCCTGCAGGTGGTTAGTATGAAAATGGCGCTGCTCGCCTGCACGAGGCTGCGTACGTGTGGGTTGTGAACTGTCCATCCCCGGCATGCCCATATGCCACTAATCCCATCTAAAAATAACAAGCCTGAACTAGTCAACAGACCGATTCAACCCTCTGTTGCTGCTGGGCAGCAACCTATGCCAAGATACCCTGATCATCCTGCACGAGTTAAAGTGTAACAGTCAGGTGCGTGAGAGGCACGTACTCCCTAAGCCGCTCACGACTCTACCGCAAGACAGTTAACTAATCCTTCCAACTCCCGAAATATCCCCTTGGCTTGATTTTTCAAACGTTTTAAGCATCCAACCCTACCTGCTGTCGATTTCGGGCAATCGAGACTCATGGGAGACGCGAGCAGAGGCCATATCTTCCACCACGTTTTGAGACACTCACAATGAAACAACGTAACACCCTGTATGCAAATAATTCTGTGGAATTCCGATGGGCGGTTTCATGCGGAGTGATGGGAATTGGCCTTTACGTTGTTGCATATGGAAAACAAGAAACTCCACGGTATCGAATGCACCGAACACAATGTACTATCACGGATTATACACAGGTGCATACTGCTTGCCACCCGGGTAAGCCCCTTTCACATCATTAACGCGCATGGCGTCTCTCATCACGCACCATGCACGTGGTAACGTGTGGAATAACATGTAGCGCACTCCCTATGGCACCCAAATATTAATCACAGCAAAGGAACGCAGTCTACCCTCACGCGCGCAGCAACAAGTGTTCTCTGACATCTCCTCGTGTACAAAATGAACGGGGCTGGCAAGAGTGGCGCCCTACCCGTGCAGGCTGAAGCCAATACGCCTTGCACCTTCACATGAATATACCCGCATACTGAATAACCGTTAACTACATGCTTGGCCACTCAGGCCACAAAACGCTGTTCCGACCACAGTAGACGCACAACCTGTACGGCCGCGTGACCACGTTCCCGTGCCATTTACATGCGTCACTGCCCTCTAGACATCTACACCACAAATCTACTAAAATGCTTAGACCGTACTGCCTGCACGATTGCATTCACAATACACTGCAAATTAAACCGTCCAATATGCAGCGCTTGCGCATTGAACTCCAACCAGCGACACCCGCTAAGGTTTCCACCAGTACTTGCGCTGGCAGCACCACCAGACTCACTCGCTGTGCGCGTTGGAACCACGGGCCGTAGTTCACTGACGTGTAAGACAAATAAAGAAGCGACGTCTTTCAAGCGTGTGTGTTTGCGTTATTCAGAAAGTGCTTGTTACTCAAATGTTCTCTGCGAACAGACTAACTGCCTGAGAAAAGGGGGTCGTGTACACTCCAACGCAATTCGTGGATAGAGTCCTCAAACTGCAGCGTGAAAGTGCCATTATATGTCACGTTTCTCGATAGGTGTGGGGAGGGAAAGAAAATGCACACTACGGTTCACGTAACCGTAGTGTGCATTTTATAACAAGTGCAGTTGTTATGCTCACGTAGATCATTCCACACAATAAACCAATGAAGTCTCACCGCCTGATTAAGGAGACAGCTTCCGCACCAGCCTAGTAGCCTGCCGCCCGTTTTATCATCCTTTTGGCATCGACGTGTTCTGAACGCCTACATTGCCCACTTTCATAGAGGAATGTATCCGTCGTTGTCTACAGCATCTTGCGCAGCATGTACTATCATCACACCTACTTGCTGGTTCGCCCGGTCATTGCCACCACTAGATTTTCAAGTGAACTGACTGAGCACATACAGTGTAGGGTTCGGGGGCAAAGAAGGCCATTACAGTACGCCCTGCATCAGCTACACACTAGCTGTATCAGACACACGCTTTTCTCACTATAATGTCCCTCTGCCAACAGCCCGCTGGATTGACTGATCTCAAGCTACATCATGTCTCAGCCGCGGCATAGTGTATGCAAGGAATTAGATGAGTTCGCCACTGAGCGTTCGCCAGGCGCATCCGGCGTTGTGAACAGTATCTTAGACTGTGTGTGCCGTTATCACGTGCGCACTAGGAGTAGCAGTAAAACAGATGTGAAAGACCCACTGAAATGCAATTAAAAACGCACTAGCTGAGTGGTTCGCGTTTTCTTAAACGCAGCAGCCAATACTGCCAGCGAGCTTGCACGGGCTCAACGCAACCATTCACCCGCGGTTCATGCGCGTGATGAGGCCTACGCATCCCTCAAGCACCGAACGGGCCAGTGCCCCTATTTGCAGACAAAATTCTACAATGCAATCACTTGTGAAAATAACGATTCCCCTGGTGGTCATTAACCGCATACGCACCGCCTGCGTCAGGGCAGGGCAACTAGCAATACAGTTTCTCGATCGATCCTAGTGAGCGTTTATAACTGCATCGGACGTAGGTCACCTGTTTGCTCAAGTTGTCCTAATTTCTCCAATACGCTCAATCTCAGCCGTTACCGGCGCCTGCCGCGCAACGAGGTCCTCTGCACTGCAAAAGAAAGAAGTCCTGAACGCATTTGTATCCCGGGAACATGGGCTTCGACCGGAATTCTGCAACGAGTCAGGTCCGTTTCCTCCTCGCCTGCATCGACTTACTATTGAATAGGGACGTGTACATACTGTGGAGGTAGCCATAGGAGAACCATGTGCATCGCAACATGGACCTACACAAGCAACCACACAATCAAAAACGAAGCCTGTAAACACTTCTAAAATTTCTGCATGCAACGAAAATTGGTTATGGTGCAGATCTTTGAAAGCATCGCCATCGATTGTCAACGCTCTTGTAGTCTAAACACGTAACTTACTGCCTGATACGTATCATCGAGCAGCACCTACGTGCTGTGCACTCCGGTGATTAGGTCAAACGGCTGGCCGCATCTACCAATTATCGCTTTTCCAGAAGAAATGGTGTAGATCGTTCGTAGGTTTCGGTGCACCGTTAGGAAGATTAGAAATAACAGTACGACTCATGCCGCAACCCTTCTCAGTGTTCAGCACTAATACTTCTGCAAATATAGCGCACTGCCTGTTCCCCCGTAAGCCGATGTCAGCGTTGGACTACCATGTTCAGTCAGCCTAGAGAACCCTGTCAGGCACAAATCACCAAATCGGTCCATGCTGCCCCTTTTGAAGGGCTTCAAAGCACGTTGGAGCCAAATCGAGTTTCCAACGCAGCACCTGATTTTCTCGCATCTTGTCAGTAAGGCTCGCTCCTCCGCAAACGGAACAGGGCATTCAACCAGAAATGCAATAAAATAATCCCGCAGGCATCGAGAAAAAGTAAGTAGCATTTGACATACAGTCTGTTTGGCTCAAATACCGTTGGCGCCAGTCTTCCAGAGTCTGAGACCATCGCAGTGAAAGTTGCTGCCCTCTGTAAACTATGAGTTGTTCGGCACTAAGCATGGCCTACTATGAGATGGTTATGTGGAGTCATCTGGCTCGTAAGCGTTCTTGCTGAGGCATTCCGCGAGCGACTAGTATTAAAGGTAGCCTCTTACTATGCACACTGTTCAGCTATAGGAAGCTCACGTTAGGTCAAAGGAACTATAAAATAGTGTGCGGACGGTTCGTAGATGAGCTCTATTTCAGCGGACGAGTGTACCGGTGGTCGTCCCCCACAGATGTACCGAGTAATTTTACCTTTTCATTTGGGCTCGTCGGTAAACCGCAAACTGCTTTCACCATTTGAGGTATAGCACGCTTCGTTTTCGTGTGCCTGCAACTGGGAGTGGCGCTTCCTTCGTCACCCACCTTGCATCAACAGGTTCCAGAAGCGGTTCTTTGTTTGGTCGCCATCCTTGGCTGCTCCACAGACCATCGCCCTTCAGCCCAATCCATCCAGGGAGTGCCCTCACTAATCGCTTCAGTTCCTCCACATCCGCAAACAAAGGTGCACACCTACCCGCTATAGGAGTATCAAAACATTGACAAGAAGGGATGTCTCAAGCGATAGCGCTGACATCAAAATTCTAGTGCGCTCTAGTGGAACGCTATAAAGTAGCCGCACCGATGACACACTCTCTGGAGAAAAACGTAGCACAGTACATTGATAAGAGCTATTCTGGAAGTCAGCCTACACAGATGCTACCAATTTCACCCCCCACACGTAGTGTAGCTCGCATCTGTGAGCTCCAAATGTTGCAGCCGATTCTTCTGTTTTCACTTTCAATTTCAACTACTTCCACCAGGTTTAATTTGCAGGGTGTTGAAGGAGCGCAAAATCCCAACTTGGTCGAAAGGCCCTGCTTATATCGTGCAAAAGCGATTCAGCAGAAAAACGGGAATTGTCTTTTAGCATCCCTGGATTCCGTACAAACGCGGTCACTAAAGGAGTAATACTTTCAGTCATGCAGGTGGATGCACTGTGCAGATTTTGTATACCCTCTCCCCTTCATGACCTCTCTGAGGGAGCGCCAGGTACGAAATCTGAAAGAAGCTTTTGAGCCCTATTACACTCGTGAGAAGCATGAAAGCAGGTGTAAAAAAGGGCAGCAGTAGCCCGCAGCAGGTCGCCAGCGCTTGTCAATAGCTTTCATCAACATACACACGGGGGATTTGGAATACTACCGTGCATGTGGAGAGGGGACGCAGAGTATAAATCACCGCGTATCGAAAAGGTTGTCGGCGTTACCCTGCACATCTTTGGCACCATGTATTCCAATTTAGAATTTCTGAATGTGGGGCTAACTCTCTGAAATAAAGAATAGGCCATGTCATCAGTCCTACATCGTCATGGCATATTGCTACAGGCGCGAGGGTATATCCATGAGGAGGCACCTACACAAGCTATGGATTGCACAGGAGGGCAAATTGTATCTAGCTCCTTTGTGAAGGCACAGAAATGCAATTCGCGCATTACTTCGCTCTTTAGTGCTCCCACCACGACCATAAGGAGACGCATCAGGCTCTCAGTTGTCAACGAGAACTGTGAGATATCGCATTCTACCGGGCAAAACGCATGCAGCCACCCTCCAGTGAACCGTCCACAGGGCATTGCTGCTGGAGAGGATCCTGGGTTCCCCGCAGCAGAGAACCAAGACAATAATCTGTTATCGTCGAAAGACACGTTAACAAATGCAAGTTCGCTAATGTGCGGCTAGCGAGCTTTCATCACGGAAAACTGGAGCCTAAACTGACCTCCTGATAAGGCAGCCATAGTGTATTTACCTTAAAAAGCCCTTAGAATAAAGAGCGTCAGCATCCATACCGAAATTACCAACGCCCAGCAAGCGAAGAGAGGTGCGTATTCAAAGTCATCACTCAATAAGCACTGTTCACTTGGTGAAAGCCTGCAGTACAATGCACTGACCATTAACCCTACTGCTGCGATGCGATCAACTTGTCGTCGCCCGCCGTGTGTAGCATTCTCCCATTTGAAATACCTGATGCACGGTCGAACACAGCAATCAGACGAAAAGTAGCAAAAACAGTAATATCTATTAAACCCCCTTCGAACTAAAGAAAACGACTACCATGGAAACTAGAGTTTTCACCAAGCTAACAATGGACGGTCAGTCAGCCCCACCTGCAAGAACATACCAAACTTGAAATACGGCTTACGCAACCTATGCATTGCACCATCTAAGTTTAGGCTGACGTCACCCTAGCTCCTCTGTCAAAGCAATGAAACGCAGTTCAGGCATTGGATCGCTGCTGCCCGATCCGGCGAATGAGCGTGCGGCAACGTCACTGGTCCTCGGTTGTTTACAGCGGATGTGAGACATTAGATCCTCTCCACAAACAACTTCGCCATGCACATTCACGGCAAGCGAGCCTCTGTCTCGTGACGTTTAAAGGTTGAACTGACCTCCTGGTGAGGCAACAATGATGTATTTCTCCCCGGTATCTCTTACGAATCGAGCAGTCACCCTTCACATCAAAAGCGCCAAATCCCTTCCAGAGAAAACAAGCATTCACCCACCCTAGCGCTCAATAAAATATGTCCTCTCCGTGAAAGCCTGAAAATGAGCTGAGCTGAGCACTTATCCTATTGCTGTTATTAAATAATCATAGGCAATCCCCCACTGCATTGACACTGCGCAAAGCATTCTGACAATTGACATTCTGCATATTATCAGTGACGGACTGGCGGTCCGTCAAAGCAATCAAACGAAAAGCAGCAAGGACACGTATACCTATCAAACCCCATTCGATCCAAAAATTAAAAGCAACGACCACCATGGACACTACGGTTCTTATCGAGAACAAAGCCAAAAGCCGTTTGCCCCCGCGTGCAAGAACATACCATACCGCCTACGCAGCCTATGCATTGCACCATCTAAGTTTAGGCTGACGTCACCCTAGCTCCTCTGTCAAAGCAATGAAACGCAGTTCAGGCATTGGATCGCTGCTGCCCGATCCGGCGAATGAGCGTGCGGCAACGTCACTGGTCCTCGGTTGTTTACAGCGGATGTGAGACATTAGATCCTCTCCACAAACAACTTCGCCATGCACATTCACGGCAAGCGAGCCTCTGTCTCGTGACGTTTAAAGGTTGAACTGACCTCCTGGTGAGGCAACAATGATGTATTTCTCCCCGGTATCTCTTACGAATCGAGCAGTCACCCTTCACATCAAAAGCGCCAAATCCCTTCCAGAGAAAACAAGCATTCACCCACCCTAGCACTCAATAAAATATGTCCTCTCCGTGAAAGCCTGAAAATGAGCTGAGCTGAGCACTTATCCCATTGCTGTTATTAAATAATCATAGGCAATCCCCCACTGCATTGACACTGCGCAAAGCATTCTGACAATTGACATTCTGCATATTATCGGTGACGGACTGGCGGTCCGTCAAAGCAGTCAAACGAAAAGCAGCAAGGACACGTATACCTATCAAACCCCATTCGATCCAAAAATTAAAAGCAACGACCACCATGGACACTACGGTTCTTATCGAGAACAAAGCCAAAAGCCGTTTGCCCCCGCGTGCAAGAACATACACTACCGCCTATGCAACCTATGCATTGCACCATCTAAGTTTAGGCTGGCATGCACCTAGCACGTCTGCCAAAGCAATGAAACGCAGTTCAGATATTGGATCGCTGCTGCCCGATCCGGCGAATGAGCGTCCGGCAACGTCACTGCTCCTCGGTTGTTTACAGCGGATGTGAGACATTATATCCTCTCCACAAACAATTCCGCCACACAGAAACATGGCACGCGAGCCTCCCGTGTTATCTGAAGAATGGACGGACTGCCTTGTATATCGTCCGTAGTGTACTCCTGAAAAGCCTCTCAGAAATGAACGTCATCGTATACGCCAAAACTGCCAAAACACGGTGAACGGCAACAGGCGCCCACAGAAGGCACTATCTACCTGAGATTAACAACTCGTTGAAATCCTGGAGACAGCCCCGACTGCACTGCGCTGAACGATAGCCCTACTGCTACTACTAAATTCTCGCCGGCAAACGTGCGGAACACTTTGTGTACTTTGACTGCCGGACTGACCGTCTAACATAGCAGTAAAGAGACGAACAGGAACCGCAATATCTATCAAGTGCTTTTCGAAACAAAAGTTAGAAAACACGGCTACCTTGGGGAGTATATTTCGTATCGAGAGCACAATCAAAAGACGTTTGCTCCCGCGTCCAAGAACATACCAAACTTGAAATACGGCTTACGCAACCTATGCATTGCACCATCTAAGTTTAGGCTGACGTCACCCTAGCTCCTCTGTCAAAGCAAAGAAACGCATTTCAGGCATTGGCTCCCTGCTGCTTTATCCGGCGAAGGTCCATGTTGCAGCTCCATTGGTCCTCAGCTGTTAACAGAGAATGTGGGAAATCAGATTCTCCTTAAAACAATTTCGCCAGATACACGGCAAGCGAGCCTTTTTCTCTCGTGACATGCTAAAGGCTGGGCTTACTGGCTGGAAAGGAATCAACGTGTATTCCCCCGTCCCAGAAAACCTCTTAATAGTCTAACATCACCATACCATAATCGCCGAAATCCGATGAGCCAAAGCAGCCGCTCACTAACATTCCACTCTAAAGCATTGTCCACTTGGTGAAAGCACGAACTACAATACACTGAACATTCGCCCTATTGCTACCCTGCTATCAAACAGTCGTCGCTCATCGTGCGTAGCATTCTCCCATTTGAAATACCTGATGCGCGGTCGAACACAGCAATCAGACGGAAAGTAGCAAAAACAGTCATATCCATCAAACGCGCTTCGAACTAAAGAAAACGACTACCATGGAAATTAGTGTTTTCACCAAGCTAACAATGGACGGTCAGTCAGTCCCACCTGCAAGAACATACCAAACTTGAAATACGGCTTACGCAACCTATGCATTGCACCATCTATGTTTAGGCTGACGTCACCCTAGCTCCTCTGTCAAATCAAAGAAACGCATTTCAGGCATTGTCTCGCTGCTGCCCGATCCGGCGAATGGGCGTGCGCAACGCCGCTCGTCCTCGGTTCTTTACAGTGGATGTGAGATATTCGATCATCTTCACAAACAACTTCGCCACGCATATTCACGGCAAGCGAGCCTTTTTCTCTCGTGACATGCTAAAGGCTGGGCTTACTGGCTGGAAAAGGAATCAACGTGTATCCCCCCGTCCCAGAAAACCTCTTAATAGTCTAACATCACCATACCATAATCGCCGAAATCCGATGAGCCAAAGCAGCCGCTCACTAACATTCCACTCTAAAGCATTGTCCACTTGGTGAAAGCACGAACTACAATGCACTGAACATTCGCCCTATTGCTACCCTGCTATCAAACAGTCGTCGCTCATCGTGCGTAGCATTCTCCCATTTGAAATACCTGATGCGCGGTCAAACACAGCAATCAGACGAAAAGTAGCAAAAACAGTCATATCTATCAAACGCGCTTCGAACTAAAGAAAACGACTACCACGGAAATTAGTGTTTTCACCAAGCTAACAATGGACGGTCAGTCAGTCCCACCTGCAAGAACATACCAAACTTGAAATACGGCTTACGCAACCTATGCATTGCACCATCTAAGCTTAGGCTGACGTCACCCTAGCTCCTCTGTCAAAGCAAAGAAACGCATTTCAGGCATTGTCTCGCTGCTGCCCGATCCGGCGAATGGGCGTGCGCAACGCCGCTCGTCCCCGGTTCTTTACAGCGGATGTGAGATATTCGATCATCTTCACAAACAACTTCGCCACGCATATTCACGGCAAGCGAGCCTCTGTCTCGTGACATTTTAAAGGTTGGACTGACCTCCTAATAAAAAGAAAAATATGTATTTTCCACAGGCACCTCTTACGAATCGAACGTCACCATCCACAATGACGTCGTCAAAACTGGCTGAATGGCAATAGGGTCTCCCAAATGTCACTATCCACTTGACCTTGTCGATTTGGTGAAAACCTGACGAAAGCCTCGAGCGCACTGCAGTGTTAACCCTATTTCGCCTGCTACGGAATCGCCAACGAACAAGCGTAATAATGCTTGCACTTTGAATGACGGATGAACATCCTATCACAGAAGGCAAGCGGGCAATAAACAGCGTATCTTGAATTGCAAGGACTTAACTGATTTCAAACTAGCACTGCCTTGTATGCGACCAACTGATGAGAGATGCTTCGGCCGCATGCCAGTGCTGTCGATCCATGGGGCACTGCAACAAGTCAGGCGCACTGGCTGCGCTCATTAACGCCATGGCATGATTTCTGAGTCTAAAACCCGGAAAACACCACACCCACGACGCAAAATTAGCGTAGGCTCCGAACTTTACCCTTCCAGAAAGCTATCATCACCGATTTTTTAGTTTGCCATCGCACAAATCCGTGAGGCAAGTTTGTCTTCGGTCCACCCGCGCCAGGAGAGAACAGTATCGTTCCCCTCTTCCACCCACAGGAACCAAAAATACACATGCCCTGTGGCTTGACCAATCTGGCAAACTGCAACACCCCAATAGTCACGTGCGCAGCAAATAGTCATCCATAGGATGCCCCACGCCCAACGTCTGTTAAAGCAGCAAGCGTTCGAGGCAATGCATGCGCAAATTATGCAGTATTATATCGTATCGTAATAACAGAAAGAATTGTTTTCATGTTTTACGCGGGTCTGTACAGCAAAACAATTAGCTGTCTGCACATGCTTGCATAAATGTCAGCAGGCTTGTAGTGTTTGTCAACTGTATGCCATTGGACTCCGACAGCCAGCGTATTTCTACTGTGCATAAGAACCGTCAGACTGACTCGCTGTTGAGGCATTCAAGACCTAACATGCACTTGGGAACGTGAATAAAGAAGAACGTTAATACAAGAAAACCACAGGTCAGATTTCCCGAAAGCTTTGTGGGGTTCATCATTGCTTACTGGAGGGTGTACAAGTCGCAAACGCCTGTCAAACCATACCACGGCACATGCATGTCTCCACTTTAACCACGCGAGCAGGGCTATGAGCAGTGGTCCATTTCCCTCCCAGCTCATCCCACAAAACGTGACTATGCCGGCATCTCGACACGGCACTGCACACTTGAATCGCAGTATGCAGAAGCATAGAGATGCACAATTGGCTTTATGGGATCCTACGGCAGCAGGCTGCACCTATTCCAACCACCGTGTAATGTACGAAGAAATACTTTCCTACGTGATGCGACGCCAGTTGCTTCGCATCGCCCAACAATGATTCCAAAAAAAGTTCTCCTTCGCGCTGTTTAACTTAATGCGCTCTGGAGTCGTCAGTAAGGCCCTATTCAACTGACTCGCTGATGTGAGGGTTTAGGGTTTAGGGTTGAAAATACACTGCAGAGAGGTGTCCATTCTGCGGCTGGAACCAATTCCCTCCCCTAGGTAGAAATCTAATATCCAACAACTCCGTTGCTCGTCTTCAGTGTACAACTGCGATGACTCGCTTAACGGTTAACAGGAAGCAATACACTCGTCATGGTCACTCCAACCCAGCTGACTCGCCGACGAACCGACAAGGACCAGAACGTTAGGCACATGATCGACACGCCAAAAATGTCTGAGCAGTGAACGCTCCCGACAGGTGAACAGCCAGGTGTATATATAAACATATTATAGCAGCATCGTCGCCAATGCTTTTCTCAGAGGATTGTTGTAAAATGTAGAACGACGTCATCACAAGCACCTCAGCTAGAGATCCAGAAACTATGGCGGGAACATAAGCTTACAAGCTGGTCGATACACGCGATCCAACATCTGCAAACTCTGCCAGCCCTACTGGCAAGTGCAAAGGAGACATCACTAGCCGACACCATTTCACATATATTCAGCTCAGCGCACATCCTGTACCAAGCCATCTCCATTCCCATCCCGCAACAAGTACGCTCTTTTGTCCTCGTCGGTCGCCCCCTACCAACTGGTATGCAGCACCCGTCGGCCACTTTCAGAACCTGTAATATGACACACTGGCTGTGACGTGGTTTGTAGTCACCTAACGTGCCCAGGAGGTGCTATATCTTCACGAATGTAGTACGCACCTTGTCTCCTATCATACGTTTATAAGGTATATCAGCAAGCGCATGGCCTTAATACACAAACAGCAAGAAAGCGAGAGTCATCCTCCACGCAGGTGTCGTCCCGGCAAGCGGATTCACAGACAAGATGAATTGAAGCGTACCGACTGAGCAGTGTGGAGGCTACTCACAAACAAATGCCACATTGTCACAGAAAACAAGCCAAGGAGTAGAAACCTGAAAGCGCACACCACCCATGCATCTCAGGATGCCACAGGAAATGAACCTAGTTCTGCATCTACGGGGTGTAACCACCCGCTGAGGTAGCATCTCTAGACACGCTATTTCGAATACTCCTTCAGTTCTACCGTGTGGCGCACATCCCTTTTCTCAGTGTTACCACACAAGCCAGCTTGGCAAAAATATAATCCAAACGTACTGACTGGGAAACACGAAGTGCCCGGAGACGATTGGGACAAGCTTACTGTAAAGTGAATGCGCGCGGCCAAAGTAACACAACCAGCTCTTGCATGTGCTCGAGCAGATAGAATGAGCAAAAAACTTGGTTTTAGTCGAAGCATCTTGACGTTAGATGCTGAGCTTACCCCTTCTGTCTCGTGTGTGCCTTTCCTCCAAAGGCGCTCACGTTTGAAAAAGCACGAAAAGAGCAGGCGCCATATTCGCCAGCTGCCCCCTACAAGCACTACATTGCGGCGAGCAGGAAAGCGTAACACCTACCTCTGGGTGGCATTATGTCCATGCGAGTTCCACGGTTCACTGAAGTTGAATCCCCCGCAGCTGGTGCAGTGCTGAAGGAGTCCAGCTCCTCGAGGCAGGCATTCTCCTAACTCATCCAAATGACAACGAAAGAATCCGAAGTCCAGACTTCGCGCCCGCATTGTAAAGCCGACTCAAACGTCCTCTTTGTCCACGATATACGCCCAGGTATGTGCAATTGTACAGACCCGATCACCATGCAGCCGATGTCACACGGGGACCAGCTCCTAAACTGGGTGGTATGCACAATAGTCCATTTCTACTCACTTTCTGCATAAGCACAACTCTTTTGCCCCCCGTAAGCCCTTGGATCCTATAAATCCCCCGAAATCCCCCAGCGCGAATATTCATTGCCCGATCACCTGACGCCCACGATTCTGGCTCGCGCCGCTACCTTGTCCGCGTGCAACCAGGGCCAGCATGAATGCGAGACAGAGCAGTTCACCTGAACCAATTGCATAATATCGAGGATTAGTCGTTCTCACCAAAGGCTGCATACTGCATGTGTTCACATACTAGCTGCTCGATCGTTTAAGCTTTTCTATATAAACCTCACGTGTAACTGCAAGCTAGCTGGGAGTGTTCAACTGTCTCGCTGGGTTTAAATCAAAGCCAAGAGTGCACATATATTTCTTTCTTGGATCAGCTCACTTCCTACGCCACGCAAAAGGTGCAACAAGCATAAACTACGCTATCCAGTTCCTCAACGGCGCTTCTCTCGATTAACTCGGCCATCTTCAGAGCAATCCTGGCGTTACTGATTTGCAAGCGCATACATGTTGTTACGTAGACTGTCTGCAGCATCCAAGTGATATTCATTTTGTTCTACCCGTGTGCATACGCACTCCCTTGGCAGTCATCGCGAATGCCGCTCTTCCAGTGAATGCTGCTGAGGCAGCGGTAATGTGTCCCGTAAGAGGTAGATATTCTGTGGCTAAGAACATTATTTGCCGTGTCACTCAAACAGTTCTTCCTCATTAACCTAGAAGCCCACTCTCTGCTCCAACACCCAGCATCCGAACGATCCCCTTAACGATAAACTTATCAACAGACCTCTTGAACAATCTGAGGCTCCCGATTATCCTTACGGGGACCCCGTACAGGTGAACGCACTCGCTGTAGAGTGAACAGGACCTCAATGGCATGATGCTGCACTGAGGCAGAAGTGATTAGTAATGGTAATGCAAAGGCGCACAAATTTCCCGCATCTCGCCAAATATTCGCAACAGCCTACTGCTGCCAAACAAATGCCTTCGGAATCTGTCAAAAACTGCCACTGCCACGCCAATTTCAAAGCTCTCAAGTTCGGTGACTTATGAAGGGCGTACGAGCTGCAATGCATCAATAGACTTGCAATAGCAGGTGGTGACTGTCTGCAGCTAGCGTGAAACCCAGAATGCAAGCACTCCAGCTAGCTCATCAAAAGGCTCAACAAATGCAGCCAAACGCACAGCCTGCATCATGTGCGACAGGGAGCACCCTGTCGGCAGCTCTGTCAGGTTTTGCGTTGTGCAACAATTAGCGTTGAGCTACACACCCTTTATACCTGTAGCTAAAACTACAAGCATATGTATCGATAAACCGAACTCACCGCCTATTTCATATAAATGTCGTCGCCAACTCGGTCATCAGTGCTCTGACGCATGCCTCATCCTTGGACCAACTGCTGCTCTAATATATACTAAAAATACTGGCATACACCTGCTAATTTTTTCGATAACCTGCGCCGATTTTGCCTGTTTCCTGACGGAAAAAGTATCCTTTCGCCTTCTACTGCATGCCGAACAGTTCCACAATTGTCCACTGGTAATGCAAGTCCTTCCATTCAAACAATAGGTCCTAGCGAGTCCTTTTGCTGACCCAGTAAAACAATTTGAGGGCTATTCACTATCTAAACCTAATGTTAACACCTGTTCATGTATAAGCGCACGGCCTGTGCCACCTCCCATGTTGCAAAACGCATCACCTTGTTCTACAAGAACAAAGTTAATGGCATTTTGATACCTGTAGATGCAGTAGTGGACTGCAGCATTTTCGCAGATGTTAACTTGATGCCTCTTGTCTGTGAGTCCTGTCTAATAACAAGCAAGATTTGTGCCTGTCGAATCGTCTTATTCCACTGCATAAAGTAGAAAGCACGCTTACTTGCTGCTCCAGGGTGTTCCGATGGTTAACGCGTGCGTTTACCGCTTTACTGCAACTATCTCACTGAACTCGACAGAGCCGCCGTTTCTCCTCCCAATGCAGCCAGTGTCACTGTGTCGCACAGTCTGCGGAATAGAAGGAACCGCCATTTTCTATCTCTACTGATGACAACGATGAGCACATTAATCAGTATTGGCATCTGCACCACAGAAAGCAGCAAAGTGATGCACCAATACAGCCCTGTGAAAGCATGCAGCATCAAAAGTGTTCGCACGAGGGATATGATGCAGCCAAAGCATACTGACTAAAGTTTGTTTGCGATTTGTCGGTTCGGTATGCCACTGTCCCCTGCAGCGCGCATAGTGATGAAGCCTCCCGCTGTCCGTGCTGAGACCTTGCATCTGCAGGTTATTCAGTAAACAGCAGTGGCCAAACCTTTGCCGTCGGATGCAGTCCACCCTCGATGGAGGTGCCGAACGTACTACCTGCATTATGTGACAGCCTCTGTCAAGCCTCTTCGAGTTTCGCATGCCACTTCAGAACAACTCCCGTTATCAACGGCTGCCAAGACGTTTAACACATACTGCCTGCGCCATTATTGTCGCACACTATAAAGAGAGCATGCAACTGATGCACAATTTGCTTTGTGCATCTGCGACGGAATGCTAGCCACCTCATCAGCTTATAAGGCATCATTCGCAACAAAATATGCCGCACCATCTACGCAGAAAATCCGTATAACGTTTGCGCTCATGTTCAGCATAATATATTCAAGAACCTCCCCCACTGTGTCCGCTTCTATATGCGAAACGTGCGCAGAAAAAAGCACGCGTATTCGACCAACAATTCTGGGAGCATATTGTAGATAAAGCAGAAACAGCCTATTGAGCCCCTCAAGCAAGGGATGTAGCGAACTAACTACGCCACGCGTGGCCCTCAAGCAGTAGCGCATTTGCTCAGACGAATTCATTCGTTCTCCCAGACGGGAGGACGCACCGCCTGTACGCGCGAAAATATTCCCTGGGAGACGGAGCTGCAACCGATACTTCATGTCCATGTGCCAGCATGAATCGCCTTCAACAAAAGCGGTGGTCACTGTCTGCAACAAGCGTTGCGTTTTCCAATTAAGTGATAGGTCTTGAAACTACCAGTCTACATACGAGTATCAGCTACACGACAAAATTGCCATTGCCGTTACGCAAAAGCGCATACGTCCTGATCCACAACACAACAGAAAACAATGAATAAAGCAGACCCTCCAGAATGCTTTTCACATGTACGCAACCGCCAAGAAAACTACGACGATTAAGTAGACATGCCGTATAGTCAATATGCTGATAAACGCACCACCTAGGAGGCGCGACGTCGCTCCGAACCAAGCTCGCGTGTTATGTCCGTTGTGCAACATTGACGTTCTCCACTGAGCACACCTTTCAGGGAATGAGCGTTGGCAACCGGCACCATTAGAATGCACTACCTTACACGGCCTGCACGAAGCCCCCATGCATACAATCAGCCGTTTTATAACTTAAGCAGCGCTGGCAATTTCATTCCGAGAATCTGCGTTGCACATGAAACGAACGCACAAGCTGTATCACGCGAATACTCTTTTTCCCGTCGGGTGTAACAACCTCGGAGTCCTGCCACTACCCCGTTCTCCCGACCTGCGCCGCTAGAACGTTCCATGCGTAAATCAGGTACATACGAGCTGCTCCACAAAATTTCGTACGCAAGATATAGTCGAACATCACGCTTGAAAATGGAAAGTTGTTTGCTTTAGTGCCGTTAGCAGCAATGCAGTATGCCCTCTATCAGCTGAAGAAGACTGCCAGCGCACGGCCTGAATCATGCAGATGTCGCACACTCCACCCAGTCGATCCGTTATAGCTCACCAACTAGCCAGTAGCCGAGCTCCCCCAAGCATTTAATTCTTGCCTCAGCAATAGGGAAACTATGATAAAAAAGCCAGCATTCCACCAGACGCACTCGCTATCCCGCGGCCATTCTCAGGACGCAAGCTCATTCTCTCCGCTTCATGCCAAACCAGCGGATGCCCTATACAACAGCGTATCTCTGTAAAATGAGTAGTTTTCTAACCATCTAGGCACGCCGAAAGCTCACGTCCTGGAGAATGCAAGGGGCAAATGCTCAATATCTCCTAGCACACGCGAGAAAGAAAGGAACTAGCGAAAACACACTCCGATGCCAGGCCACTCGGGAAAACGGGCAAATGGCTGGCGCACTCCCTGGGTAGTTTTTGTTGAGGCTTAAACCACAAGGAGGAACGCTTCCAGTATTGACAGCAACCTAGACAGCTTATTAAGAGAGGCAGCTCCTGGGTAAGGGCTAGGGCCATTTCAACCATTAGCACAGCATCTGTCATCAGGCGTTCAAGCCTGCCTCGCGCATGGCCTTTTAGTACGCTCAAGACACCTCCCGAAAGCGATAAGTTGTCGAATGCCCCATAGGACATCTACGCGCCGCACCACATGCTACATGATAAACCGTCAGTCCACGCGGCGTTTGCAACATCAGTTGCACGGCCGATCTAGTACACTATTCCGTGTTCCAACACAAACACTCGGCAAAAGCAGTCCTGCGTAGACGCAAGTATCAATCATACGGTTGTGGCAATCGCAATAATAAAACAGCATGCGTCCTCGTTGCAAAAGCGCGCACTGTCTGAAAAGTGAACGCTCCTGGCCAGTATGGAGAATCGACCCTCATCGTCTATCGATAGCATTGTGAAAGAACCATGCGATGAAAGTAAAGTATCAATCACATGGCTGTGGCAAACGCCACCTCCAGTGCAACAGACGATATTGCTGCGTGCCAATGCAATATCCTCCTATAGACTATTTCTTGCCCAACGAGATGCCGGAACATCCGTATGGGAAGTAATCACCGTCGCTAAACACTTGTTTGCGCAGCGTTACGGGGCCGCTCCACTACCAAAGAGATTACACATTATTTGACTGACTAATTTCGATGCCTAATAAAGCATCGCAAAAGGAGGCGTCAGGCCATTTCCTTTTATGAAATAACACAAAGGTCACCACCACAATTCGAGAGCCGATGTACAGGAGTCTCGTTACGCTATACGAAAACATCTGCAAAGTATGTGCTTTCATCAGCAAGCGGATGCTTCCACAACTGTTCTACCATGCTCCCTTTACCACTGGTCTGTCTCGTGAATGTAAATTCTCCACTACGTGCACAACCCGGTTTCTACACGATCACCTGATCGGCTCTAGCACGTATACGCCATGGCTTGTCACATTACAGCTACTGGTGCGCCAAGCACTACGCAAAAGTAGCGAGGGTTGCTAGCCTACAACGATAGTCTTAATTGTACTTTACACTGCCACAAACAACACGAATATATCCAGGCTGACCTCGATGTTCTGCATACTCGTGCTTTGCCAGCACCAGCCTTGCCTTCCCGACAGTGGTCCTTGCTGCATGCTTTTGAATCCTCTGCTGTATTGCCGAGGCATTCTCCAAAGTTGCACAACATGGCCAATGCAGCGCGCGTATCCACTTGTGCTTCCATGGGACAAGCGGCAACAGAGCTACCGCCAACGCACTGCCTGCACCAACCCGAACACCTGAACGTACTGCATGCTCTTCTCTCGCAAGCACCTCATATAGCGAAAACGACAGAAATAGTCCGCGAGAACCTGTAAATCTCGAATGCTGACCGTCATTCTATGGGCGTCCTATCATTTTTGCTTGTCACGCACAACGTTTATTTACAGTCCCTTGGGCTTTGGAGAGGCCAACGTTTGCTGTTGGGAGGCACCACAAGCATAAGTGGGACTACTTCAGCGTGGTTTGTTTAACGCACAGCCTGCATCATTCAAACGGTTAGAATACCCTCTCTGCAGAATTGCACTACGCATCCCCCAAAAGGGCGCGCATTGTCAGCAACTTTACCGTGCTAAATGATCCAGGTACGGAATTTCCAGAACGTCCTAGTCTTGCGGCGTGATTGTTTCTTGTGTCAATCGCTCTTTCACAAAGCGCCGCGAATGACGACAGATTTATCGCTTGCGGCGAAAAACAAGACATACTGCCTAAATCATAACAGTGCCCAGAGGTGCGCGCCGCAGCAGTAGAGCGACCAGATATGTTTGCCGTAATTTGGAAAACTCCAAATTCCGCATATAACGGCAAACGTCACTGCAGTAACGCGTGCCATGTGGGATAAAAAACCCTGCTTTTAAGGATTTGACGCACAAGGTATTGTACGAACACTTGCACTCGCCTTACAGTTGATGGCCATGAAAGACGTAACGTCTATTCGCCCTAGCCAATTGAACTCGCTGCATCGTCCGCTTTGCAGAAAAAGCCGAGTCTACAACTAGTTCACCGCACCTTACCATGAACGAGCCAGCAACGGAGGGACTGACCGCCTGGAAAAAATGATCCACCGGCTACTGGAGATTCGAGCACTCGAGCTGCAGCGAGGAAGTCTGAGTTTCATGTTAGTGTAACTCAGACGCAACGGCAAACGTATGCACTGAAAGCATCAAAACGCGAGTCACGTTACTACGTTACTCTAACATATTTAGGGAGAGCATACCTCCTGCTCAAGAGCACCCACGCAAAAAATTGGTGTTAGTAAAACCATACTGCATGTTCAGGGACGTCTCCGATGACAACTGAAACCTCTCTAAGTAGCAATGAAGGCGTGTAAAACCAAAGCGAATGCGGCGTACAGCCTAAATGCCACGAAAGAACGTCACATATCAATGCATTTAGTCGGCACACAATCACCCATGTGCGGCATCTGCTCTACTCTCTGGAAATGAGAAGAGGCGCTGACTGTCGTTCACCTGAAGGTGAACGAGAGTCAGCGGTGGTGGCTTCGCCACCGGTTGCAACGGTGTAGTACAGCGCGAAGTACTAACGCACAAGCTTTATAGCGCCGATTTATCACACAGCTCTTTGGCACTTTCTGTAGATGCCTAGCAAGCAGCTTATGCAAGCTAGCATATCATCTGGAAGCCCGTGACGATCTGGTTCCTTGAAGAGGGATCATGTGCGCAGAGATATTCCACTGTGTCCATCCATCTATTATGTACAGCGTCCTAGTGAATGGTGAGCTGATTCCTCATGACACTTCATCACACTAGAGCTGACATACTAGCTTAGACAAAATGAAGCATTCCGTAAAGCACCCATCGAACACCGTGGCAAAAGCCCCATCTCCACAGGCGATAGCACTTAAATATCGGAAAGTGTATTGTTAGGTTCTCTTACTCGCTGCTCCGCATACCCAAGTCAATTTAAAGGGTGGCCGATGCAACAAATCTCGTCTACAAAGACAGCGGTTCGACAGCGAGGCCTGCCAAGGGCGGCTGCAAATACAAAACCCACCGCCTGCGAGATGCCGAACATTTCCACTTCACAGACTACTTCGCGCCTGCTGTATTCCCCATGAAGAGCCAAAATATCAATGAGAGTCGTCAAGGGTCAAAGTTTTTCTTAGTTGCTTCAAACCCTTGCCTTAGTTTGAATTGTTGGGCTCGTGTGCCTACAGCGAAGCAATCTTCGGGTTTGTTGCACGTACGCCAATGACCGCCCAGGTGGTTCATTTCTAAATCCGTCTTATTTAATCCGCTTCATTCTGGCAGCACTACATGTGCTAGAACATGTGAAGTAGATGGGCACTCACTGCCTGCTCCATCCCCAGTGTTTTGCAATAATTGGGAATGAATGGACCCAATCAGTGATGTAGCCTCCGGTGGCCCGAGAAGTATAGCGTCCCTGAATTCCGAACCCCAGAGCATTCACCTAAGGAAACAGCAACAACACACGGCAAAATTCAAATATGTGAAATCTGCTTGTGGAATCTGTTGTTGTCATGTGCATCCTGGCTTCATCTGTTGCTCCATATACCCCTCTCGAACTCCCTCGTGCAATCTTTGCAACCTACACGCTGCGCTCAAGTGAGGTAGAACCCTACAAGCTGTACGATATATCTACGGAATCAGCAACGCCATACACAACGCACCTTCAAACGCGCTGCAGCTTTCTCAGGTCCAACTGACACCACCGCCAAACGCACTTCCTATGCAATTAGAACAGTTTCCGATGGTCATTCCTCCTCATTCAACCATGCACAGCAAACGGGAACTGCTTTTGCGGCTATAGCCGGGTACTAAATGACCAAATGACCAATTCAAACGCACTGCCTGCAGTATGGCAAATGAGACAACGCCGTAATTGTTGGAGGCTCTTTGCTGCTTTCCTCTCGGTGCGCACACATCAGATGCAAAAAGGTAGTCGGGGAAAAAGGTATGAATGTCGAAGCGTACTGCCTACGTCAAGCAAATGCGGTTGATGCTTCTTGACCCCCATCACTCTCTCACCATCCTCACAGTTGATGCTAAATGGTAGTTCAACACGCCTACGATTTACACAAAAATTCTTCTGATACTACTGCGTACTCTCTGCCGCCCAATGATGTCGTTTGCACGTTGCTAGCCCCCGTCTCGATACCACCTGCGGCTAGCATGTTCCCCAATCGTCAAAGCGTATGCGGAGCTCACTGTCTAGGTGGCAAGAATGCTCGCAGATCATCAAGCAGGTCTCAAGTACTACTACAGTAGACGCCCAGAACTGCAATCACCTGCCCTCTCCAGTACTCACGTATGTACCAAGCACTAGCAAACGCACTGCCTGCAGCATTGTCATGCCACTGGCGAGGCAGTTTCACTCAAACCAGAACAAATCATGGCCACTAACGCGAAATTGCAGGCTAGCTAGTATCCAACAACATATAAGCACTAAAGCGTACTTCCTGGTTTAGCGGTAATTCTTGGCGGCTACAATGAGCACATGAGCCAATAGTCACCCCTTCGCTGTTAAAATGGGAAGTGGATGCAGTCGGCAGTTAGAAGCACACGCACCGCCTGGATGATGCAACTGAAGTTTGCGATGCGCTTCAGCCGCCCACAATTCGCGGCCATTATGTGCCGATGGCTGCCCCCAAATGCCCCCAAAGACCGGCTTCACGCAACGCTGTTGTCTAAATGTCTCAACGCACATGCTGCACCGCACATCCCACCCTCCGATGCCACATTCCTTGCCACCATTATTGGCTACCGCCACACGCAGACCACCGGCGTTCTTGTGCCTCTTTGAGCGGAGCATTTCGACGCACTGCCTGTCCCAGGTAGAAGCATCGAGATGCCGAAAAGTGTATACGATGTAAACCGATCAGACAAAAATGTCTGCATTGCAGCCCCAGAGCGGAGACTCCAGTCGACGATAAGGACAAACGTAAGCCAAAGCCATTAACGTGTCGTGCAATGACAATCGTACACCCTGCGCCACTCAAACGTCCTGGTAAGGCACGACAACAACTGCCACGCAGCGGCAAATATATAGTTCATCCTGCTTTCTCAGTAGGAAATGCTCCGTCGCCTGCAGAAAGAACTCCAGCGGAATAGCGCACTATCAAGTGACATACCGCCTTTCGCATAAATGTGGCACTGCTGAACTTGCCTGATCGCTGCAAGCATCGGTTTTGAGTTTCACGCGCCCCTTCCAAAACCCTTTGCATGCATAGCAATGGCACGCGTACAGCCTGCGTCGTAGAAGCATCGTCCTAGGCTTTTCATCTTTATCCCTCCACCGTCGGCTCCCCAATGACTTCGACTTACAGTTTACTGGGATCACGACTAGCTCGTAGTGTACTGCGACTGTTTGCGCATTAGCCGATGCAACCTGCACGCACTGCCTGTTGTACACTTGCTTACCTCGTGCCATTGAATTCACAAGCTGTTCCCCTTCGTCAGCTACACCCCAGACGGCCAACCGAACCGCGAACCACAAGAACAAACTCAGCTGGAAAGAAGACGGACCCTCTGAAGCGCAAAATTGGCGTTCGTAGCAGTTCCAGACCTATGCGGTCTATGCAGTTTACCGTGCATCTTTCCCCCCGTCTACTCCTAATGCCTTCGGTAACAGGAGGCGTACCATCTGCTCCATGATAGGGTGCCGCACATACTATGGCCGTTGCTCTGCATCGAACTCCAGCGAAAAGGGGATGCCTTGTACCGAAGTGCGCCGCTGGCTAATTGGAGCCAGCATCAATGAACGTACTAACTGCCATTTGATGGCCATGATTTCTCAGGACTGTGTAACTTCCCTCCACCAGCAGCACATGTTCATTGGCATGCTTCGTCCCTACTTAACGCATACTTGCTGCCCCATGTATTGTGTCGGTTAAATCAAACTCAGCAGTATTTTTGTGTCCTACGTATCATTTGGTGTACACGGGAAGATCAAGCCTAGATGAGCTTCCTCTGCGCTAGATACTGGCACGACGCAAATCTTCTCGCCGGCAGCATCTATGCACGGCTTACTCCCTTATCGTGAAATGCCGCTGTTCATCAGCGCTTGTAAACAAAACAAGCAGCAACAGGACGGCGCACGCTGCCTGACTGTTGTCATTGCTGCCACTACTAACACACCAGCTGCACCATGCGGCTAAAGGCCTAGCGTTCAAATCTGCTCTCGGACTCCCCCCGTTCCCAGACAAGAATATATTGCTTCCCATCCGCAACTGCCCCTACCTGATTGCTCCCGAGAAACTGTGATTTCCAGCGGACTCTAGCAAAATCTGCGTCCAATGCGTGGTACACCAGACTGCACTTTACACGGCAGCTCTACATCGCTCTATGCATCAACGAGGGACCTGCCATACACTACCAATCTTCCCGCCCGCTACCAACTCGATGCAAATGCGTAAATGTCTAAATGGAGCACTCGCGCAATACTAAGCTCTCTCACAGCAGTCCCCTAACAGAGTGGGTCACTCACCAAGTCACTATATGGCAACAAGTCCGCCTAATCTGCCCGTGCCCACAGTACCACGTCCGAAATTCCTAACGGCTGCAACCGCTACAATGCGGAGACAGCACATAATCATGTAACGTGTATCGAAAAGCAGAGACTCCATCAGTGAAGCTTGCCAGCATTGTGAAAAAGTAAACGGTGCAAAAAGGCAACATTTGGTGCAAACGATGCACTGTCGGTTGGACACAACTGTAAACAGCGAACAAAGCTGGACGCACTGACTGTACCATGCTCATGCCCTCCGCCAATTACAACGAAGATTAAAACGTGCACTTGCTGCAGGTAGCGCGATGATATGAAATGTACGCGTGTTTGGGTAGGATACCAACAACGAAGCCTACTGGCTGTGCCCACCAAAATTCGGTTGGGAGGCGGAAACGTATTCAGTTGGTCACCTACAGTACCTAGCGACATAACGCTATCTTCGCAAACAGCCCACGTGACCTAGTCACCAATGCATTGCTATTCTCGGAAACGCCGGCCTCTCCCGAAAGCGTCTTCGTCTAGCGCCATACTGCTGCGCTTTCCTAGCCCCTGCTACGCCTACTCTCCACTGAAGTCACCGCATATGGCATTGCTGTTCGCGCAACACCAAACGTGGGAACATGCGGCAGAAAACAAGAGTAGCTAAAATGTTCGCATGCCAGAGCTGCACTGCTCACCTTGCGACAGCAACAAGTTAACCAGCTCCCTACGCAAACAAGGAATTCAATCAATATGCACACGCCGTCAAGCAGGACAGCTTGTTTTCGTGGCTTGCCGTGCTCGCGATCTTGTACATCCCCGTACTCACCTCCTTGGTACCCGTACTGTGTATGTACTACCCTGCCGTATGAACTTGTATCGATTTTCTGAATGCACAAGAGACTCGTCATTGAAGCCAGCGACAACTGAAGAACGCCCGTGGCACACGCAGAGGCGCCAGGTAATACAACAGATGCACTGATGGATGAAAACAATTGTGAACGGCCCACGAAGCTGGACGCACTGACTGTGCCATGCTCATGCCCTCCGCCAATTACAACGAATGTTAAAACATGCACTTGCTGCAGGTAGCGCGATGATATGAAATGTACGCGTGTTTGGGTAGGATACCAACAACGAAGCCTACTGGCTGTGTCCACAAAAATTAAGCTGGATGCCGCACACCTATTTAGCTAGTCACCGGCAGTACCTAGCGACATAACGCTATCTTCGCAAACAGCCCACGTGACATAGTCACCAATGCATTGCTATTCTCGGAAACGCCGGCCTCTCCCGAAAGCGTCTTCGTCTAGCGCCATACTGCAGAGCTTTCCTAGCCCCTGCTACGCCTACTCTCCACTGAAGTCATCACATATGGCATTGCCGTTCGCGCAACACCAAACGTGGGAACATGCGGCAGAAAACAAGAGTAGCTAAAATGTTCGCATGCCAGAGCTGCACTGCTCACCTTGCGACAGCAACAAGTTAACCAGCTCCCTACGCAAACAAGGAATTCAACCAATACGCACTTGCTGTCAACCAAGACAGCTTGTTTTCGTGGCTACCCGTGCTCGCGATCTTCTGCATCGTTGTACTTCCCGAATTAATGCCCGCATAGTGTATGTGCCACCCCGCCGTATGAAATTGACTTTGAAAATGCACAAGAGACTCGTCATTGAAGCCAGCGACAACTGAAAAACGCACGTCCCGCATGTAGATGCACTAGTTGGTACAACTGTTGGATAAAGACAATTAAGAAAATTCTGCACTGCTGGGTGAACGCAGTTCTCAGCAGCTTGCAATGCATGACTATTTCTCCGTGCAATGCGCGCGCCGTGTGTTGCCTTCCACGGTTATGAATACCTGATTCCGCTATCGGCGGCGGGTGGATTCGAAATATGCACGTCCACGTCGTTGGGCACGAAGGCAACCGTGGGCCCGCCGGCTGCGTTAACCCGAATTCAACTCTGAGACACACAAACGTTTTAGCTTAGTCGTTTCCACTGTGAGAATACCGCAATTAGGTTCGCGCGGCTCGTCGCAGCCACGTATGTGTCTAACTTATTGTGAATGTTGGAGTACCGCGATATATGAAGTTTATTCGGGTTCCGAAATGCCGCAGAGATTTTGACCCTGAACAATGCAAAGGCTGTGAGAGGCGCACGATGCATATAAATGAGATATTTGAGATGAGGAACAGGTAGCAGTAAATACGAAGCAGTCGTACGCCGCCTGCAAAGCTAGGCCCATCAACTGTGCCATGTGCTTGTACATCCCCTCATATTAGGGAAACGGAAGCGTGGCTACGCTGTTCGTGGCAGGAGGCGACAAAAATGTCGTTCCGTACGAAGGCAACGCGACACCGAGTTAATGAGTCATTCCGACTGGGGTTCCGGCACATCAGTCTTTATCCGATCGTTAGCAGTGTCCTGAATCCGAATGAACAGAACGGACGCCGGTCCGAACCACCATGCGCTCCTAAAATGATTTTGTCATCCCTAGCCTCTTCTTAAACTTCCAACGTGCAATACTGTTATAATGCTTGCTGCGTGCTCCTCCCTACACGCTTGCAGAGGCCTCTCTTAAAACATGGGAGACTACGGGGCACAGCAGCTGCCAACACTGCCCCTTGTCGTTGTTGCGCTGCGTTGCGTTATGAAACAGGAAACGAAGTCAAGATGCTTACTCTCGCCAGCAGCTGACACGCACGAACCAGGCAACCTACATATATTAGGGTTTACGCGGACGTGGAACACGCTACTGATTGCCTTACACTCAGCAGATAGCCACTCGTCAAGCCATATCTCCTACAAGGTAAGGATGGCCCACTATGCTCAACTTACCATCTAAGGAGAAAGTTATTGAAATCCGAACGACGTTGCCCGCGCTTCTGCTCAGTGCATATGGTCGAGTTCTGGAGAAATGGGTTTGATTACCTTCATAACACTCTCCAGCAATCGTTAAAGGCCAATTATGCGCCTTTGCGAGGCACGAGGCCGTTAATGCTGTTCACCATGGAATTATGCGTTATTTGTTCGCCGCTTTCTGAAAAGCCTTCCCGCAAGGTCTAGACTCCTCGTTGCAACGTTATGGGGAGCAGATGCCAAGTCGGTCACAGTCACAACGACGCTAGTCGGCTGAGAGTAAATTACAGAGTGTCAGAAAGCCGAACAAGAAGCATCATAGAACGGCCGGTCAAAGACTGATACAAGCGGCCTCCAAAATCCAAAATGGTTTTTCACGAGCGCGCTAGAAGACGTGATTTATTCTAAAAGATGATGCCCAGGTCAACAGTCTGTGCGAAAATGCATCAATTTTATTCAATCATGTCTGATTCGCCAAAATGCCGCTGGGTACACTCGTTACTTTCCGTACAAATGGAGGCCTACTTGCACAAAAAGTGCCCTTCCTTTTGCAAGAGCGCGCGATGGGCCGGCAAACGCAGATGGCCGATTGCTAGTCAATAACACCACCAAACAGCTCCAAAAACAACAGAATTTGATGCGCGAGACACCAACACGGGTAGCGAAAGTGAATGGCCGATTCCCTGCCTAACTTTGCACGACATGAACTATGCTTCGCAAAAGGGATGAAACGGCAGGCATCAACATCAAGTGAGCCAGGCAGCCGTCACCATTTGGGAAGAGGCGTACGCGCCATATACTCGAGAGCACAGTAACACAGTTCCAGTGGACATCTACGATCTCGTGTGCTGTTGGAGGTAACTGATCCGCTAGTCAGTTCACAGTCCCTCCCTCGCCATTTAGCATTAGAGTTCGAGGCATCACCTGAACTTAACAAGAAACAGCTTGAGTTCAAGCATGTGTGCGGCACAGGCGACGTACTCCCTATTTTAAGGGCCGATCCAATACCCTCACCAGGCTTCGTCAAGGCGCCACGCCGGAAGCCCCGGTGCAGATCATCCACTTTCAGGACTGAAGTGCTGAAGGAATACAGAAAAACAGTCAGTGGTTGCAAACGCACTGCCTGCGTGATTTGTGCACTTATTATGCTGATTCCTTCCCATCCAAATTTCATAAGCATTCGACACCTCGGTTTCACCGCCACGTAAAATGACTGCACGCACTATGCCAAAATGGCGGACGCACCCCCTGCATCATGCCAGATGGTATGACTCAATGCGCCGTTGCAGTCTCATGACAACGAATCCTTTAGTAGCTAAGAGGCACTAAGCTAGGTGCACAGCCCAAGACAATCAGACAACGCACCATCTAGGTCGTGGGTTTGGTTTGAAAAACACAAATGTACACTAGCCCGTTTAGACCTCCGCGTCGTCCATGTGCGTATAGAAAGTTTCGGGCACCAAGAGCAGATATGTTAAACTACGAATAGCCACGGACCAGAGAGAAAGGTCGGGGAATAGGACATCCCGCAAAGCACCAAGGGCATATGGACGCGTAAGTCGTCTTTCTGTGAAGCGCAAAGCAGCGCATAAACTGAAGAAAAACGAATATCTGGTTGCCTGGTATCTGCTCAACGCCAAAGACAACCGTTAAAAGCTACCCACGTGAATATGCAACGCGCGCAACTCGCCAATACCCCTTCTCGGGAGCCGGCCCAGCCTAAGAGAAACAGAAACAGATAAACTCACCCGCTACATCAACGAACACCTGTTCCCTGCGCTTGGAGATGGGAGGTCCTGCAGCATGCGCAAACGCTCAACCTACGGCCAGTACTACCACGACCTGTACAGGCACGCTAAACAGCCAGCATCACATTGCATCTCTATTTCTGCACGTCTCTGGTGAGCCAGGGCATGTATTCAATCTTCCGAACATATCCACAGTTGGCCTGTCCGCTTGCCTCTTCACTGTTATTCACCTTCTGATGCATGCGAACGACATGTGTATGTGCTCAGCACAGCCGCCTGCATGCTTAGGAGTTGCTGCTGCATCGGCGGGCTCACGATCAAGGACGTACTCGAAACGCCGTACAGCCGATGGCCCATACCTATTTAATCGTGCATTAATGTATTTACACCACACGGTGTAAATACATTAATTCTCCACAGCAACAATCCACAACTCGAACCATCACCAGCTTCGCACAGTCGCATTTTTATGTTATTCTTTGCATATGCTGCTATCGGTGACTGGTTACCGAAAGTATGTTGCACATACACGAAGCCGATATTGCGTCAAGCAACAGGAATCTCTAAATGGATAGGGATGAAGCTTACTGGCTGTGCCGCTCACAAGCATCAGACGCCTTGTCCTGTCAATGCAGGCGCAGTTACCCTAGAGAGATTTCCCATCCAAAACAGCCGAAGGACCTGAATTACGCTGAAATAAGCATCATGGGCGTCTGCGGCTAATGCATGTAGTTGAAAGCTGTCCACATGCGGAAGGATGTAGGCTCACCAACTAAATATCGATTGTCGGCGCATTAGTTCGGTAAGCACTCATAGGAGCGTCATTCAGCCGCTTTACAACGTCGGAAGCTTAGGTTAACTCACCTATCCATCCACAGGTCTTAATGTACAAAGACGCCAACTCACCGCCTGGATAACCCGGCAATATCCATTCGCGCCACTGTGCACCGTTGTTTCGCGATTGTTGTGCCTCTATGGTTAAAAGGAGCTGCTTGTCACACAGAATGTAGAACTTTAGCTAAACTAAACTTCAAATCAGCGTCTGCTAAGCTCACCACCTATATTGCAAGCCCGTCACATAAACGCGCCTGCTCTTCTAACGTCTTTACATGGAGCCAAATACGTCCAACCAGCAGCAGCACTCGTCAAACCACCCTTGAGATTGGCCCAACGTACTCCCTGTCCAGTTAGTGCGCCATGCTAGCGGCATGCGCATTCGGCATTTCAAACAGCCAATTACGCAAACTGAACAACGACGTAAATGGTAAGGCTGAGACGAAGCAGGAGCAGTAGACGACATACACTCTGAGCAAAAGTACCCTTCGGCTCACGCCGGCATATCTGTGATTAACATACCAAGGTAACCCGGCTTCTCAGCCGTACCCTGCCCAAGGAAGGAAATGACAGGGCATCACAAATGTTAGCGAAGCGCAAATGATACCATTTGCATCCCTACAATGCGCAAAAACTCACCGTCTGCATATTCCCAAAGCACTTCAACGCCTCGTTCAACAGTTCAAATGCGCCGATATCATCGCTTCTACCATCGCGAAAAGCCTAAAAGACGAATCCCTCCGGCGAAGAAATACGCAATATACTCACAGCCTGAGCAGCATGTAGTGCCAGGCCGTTTACCTCGCGGGGAAATCGGATTTAAGTGCGGGAAATTTTAGCGTGGTGGCAGACCCGCCTGTTCAAAGAACACGCTTCTGCACGTAACCGATATTCTTGCCGAATCGCTCAAATGCTACAGTTGGATGAATATACGCACAACCTGTATTGCATCTCCCCAAAACGCTGTGGTCGTCCCAGATTAGTTACAAACGCTAAACCCCCAAAAGGGACAGTCAACCCGTGCGGGGTAAAAACTACAAATCAAGGGAGGCGCTGCAAGCCAAAAGTACTTCCTGAACCAAACGTGGTGCTAGCTGGCAAGCAGGCAATATTGGTATTGCTTGGTAGGTGGTTCGAACGGTTGGCAGCTAGCTGACTCATGCGATTCAAAGCGGAAGTACACCTAAACGAGTTGAAACAGCCACGCACCGCCTTAAGCACGCGAAAGCCCGTTGTCTAACAAACCTGCGATCTTCCTTTCCGGCTTGAAGATAGGTAACAGCCTACAGAATGAGATGTTGGGCAGCGGTGTGTACACAAAGCAAACGCACAATCTACAAGACGCCTCCATTCTTGTGGGCAACTCCTGATGAAAGAGGCGGTAATATTTTAAACGCTCCGAACGCATAGCGCTAAAAAGTACAAAACGGCAGGCCCAGCAGTTTACGCGGTGTTGTGTGAGGTGTCGATGGCACATCAAAGAGCCAGTTCAGTGCGTGCTGTCGTACTCTCTAAGTGCGACACATAACGTAGCAGCTCCAGCATTTCATTCTCATGTACTGTTGAGGGTCTCAGCCAACAGCGGCAATAGCATCCGTTTGTTTGCGCTTCACCTACCCTTCAAAGTTGCGTTCTATGCTCGGTGTCCACTGCATTGTGGGAAAAGCCGATCAATCGTTCCAGGCCCTTAATAAATGTGCACAACCTACCTCCTGCGTTCGTTCTATGAGCGCCAAGAAGTCTCTCCATTGGAGACAAGCACCTTGGTCCTAAGCACCTTGGAATCCAAAGACGGCATCACAGTCAAAGTACCGCTAGAGGCAGGATTGTGGACATTTAGACGGGAGCGTTACACATAAACGCACCAACTGTCCCAACCGGTTCCACTGGTTCCACTAAAAATGACCTACCTGTCCAATTTGGGTAGGGAAGAATATTCATCTTTTGGGCACACTTTGTTTTAAGTATCCCCCATCGAGTTGTGTCTCCACCCATTCTCGGCAGCATTAAATGCCATATGCTATTCGTGGTGTTAAACTCCCGCAAACTCACTCCCTGTGCCGCAAGCACAGACATCCTCTCTAGACAAGCTCGATAAAAACACAAAATACCGCTGCCTCGCACGCAAGAAGCAGCAGGTAACGCTAGAGGGACGTCAACGGAATTGCAGAAACTATCACGGTTTCCGTAGGTTTTCCTCGCGACGATAGATTCCGCACGGGCAGCAACTGCGGTTCTGATGAATAGGCAAAACGACTGTATGAACGCACTGACTGTACTACAAAATCGCCTTCTGAAACCCACCCGATGTAACCATTGTCTGCGGCGTCCACATGCTTCTGCGCGATGCACCCTACTCAGCTATATACACAGCTTCATTACAACTGCTGCCAGTACTCAATCCAAACGCACAAGCTATCCCATTCAGCGTGTTTGCGGTGAGTATGTGGATATTCTACAATCCTTTGGTGTCTTCCACGTAGCGAAAGGCTCTTCACGCGGAACAGCTGCACAATAGGTACTGCGGCGGCCCAAACGCACCATCTGTGACGGGCAGCCGTCTCTTGGGAAGCGCTCACTGTGCCCACTTCGTCAACGTGAGTAAACGCTTATTCTCCCACTTACCCACGACCTTCCACTTCCGAAAGCCACGCCTTCGTGAACATGGCTTACTGCCTGATTCATTTCATTTGCATATTACCATCAACTCCATTTCCGTAACTTGTTGGTTACTTCAGTGTGATCCCACTGCAACTTCCAGCGGCTTGCTATTCTAGACATAGTATAGCATAGCCAGCAGAAAAGTTCCTGTATGAGAATTTAAACGCACTCCCTGGTGTATAATCATGGTTTTCGGAGGGCAGGGCACGCATATCATCCACACTGCGGCCACTAGCATGCACATGAGACCCAGCTAGCATCGAATGATTCCTGGCGACGCACAACCTGGTGAGCGCAATGCAGCCGAACGTTACGTTCGTAATCGCCGTCGATGGCGCGACAGCATCGTAGTGCATCCTCCGCAAGCCTACCTCCGAACGATACGGAACTCCCCAGACGTACCACCTTCAGCGCACAAGTATCCACTAGCTGCTACTTCTCACTTCACAATTCAAAAACCAGCGCAGGTCAGACTCAGCGAACGAGGATAGATCTGATTGGACGAAGCTGATGTCGCTGTGCTCGCTGAACACATACTCCCTGGTCAGGTCACGAAATCGGAGAGGAGACGCCATTGAGCATGCAAATTACCCAATGAAAACCACGTCATTCACAACCGGAGAGAATGCACAAACGCACCGACTACAATATTGGGGTCGTTTCTGACGTACCGGTGCATGGAATTGCGTGGCGGACATGCTTGCCACACGCATGCGTCATATACGCCGGTGGCAACATGCTAGTTCCGGATTTAATTATTCCGGAAGGCCCCATGTGCATGCTCGGTGGGGAACTGTCGTTCCCGTAAATCGTAAAAAGTGCCTTCCCAAGAGTTAAAGTCCCTGCTGTGAAGCGGCCTGTGGCCATCGCCCCAACCCAGCAGCCACGCAGTCGGACCATGAGTACTAGCTGCGCAAATGTCCTGACTACAACTGGTACACAGCTCAATTCGTTGGCAGCTGGTGTGAAGAAACAAAACACTACAAATTCAGCAGAGGCAGAGACCAAACGCACGAGCTAAGCCATGAGCATGCGACTGGAACCGCAACGTCCCATTCTTGAGGGCTATCACAAAAGTTGGCCGATACACAGAAGGCTCCCGGAACAATCGATTACATGTTGTCCTGCATATAGCCCTAAACAGCCTCGAATAACAATTCTGCTACAATTAATGCTGTGTACCAATCCAGCAAGACACAGTGGTATTCCTATGTTAGTCTGTCGTTCTCACCAGAAACGCTGGCCAGACTAGTGAAAAGCATGTCCTCAACGCACAGACTGTGAAATTGTAGGCCTTTCTCCTCGCAATCCATCAGGCATCAAAATGACCACTACCATATTGGGGTGGTTTCTGACGTACCGTTGCATGGAACGGCGTGGGCGAACATCTGCTTGCCGCACGCATGGGTCATCCACGTCGGTGTCAACATATTAGTTCTGGATCTAATTATTCCGGAGGGCCCCAAATACACGCTCGGTGGCGACCTGCTGCTCCCGGTATGCGTGAAGAGAACCTTCCAAAGCGTTAAAGTTCCCGTTAAGAGGCGCCTGGCCATCGTCTGAACCCAGCAGCCGCGTAGTCGGAAAATATGAGTACAGGTTGCGCAAAGGTCCTGATTACTAGTGCGCATGTCGTTTCGTTTAGAGCTGGTATGAAAGAACAAAAAACTACAAATTCGCAGAAAACAGAGATCAAACGCACAACCTAAGCCATGAGCATGCAACTCGAACCACTGCGTCCAATTCTTGGGCGCCTTCACAAAAGTTGACATAAACACAGAAGCCTCCCCGAACTACTAAGTACACTTAGTCCCGCATAAAGCCCTAAATAGCCTCGAAGAACGTTGCAGGTACAATTATTGCTGTCTAAAACATCAGCAAGGCACAGTCGCATTCTTGTTTGAATCTGCCGTCTCAGTAAAATCGCTAGCCAGACTAGTGAAAACATGTTCTCAACGCACTTGCTGTGCAATTGTAGGCCTTTCTCCTCGCAGCGCATCAGGCATCAACTGAATTGCGTACGTTTTACTGGCGTCATGGCTCAACAGCATGAGTAATGCACCAGCTGTGAAGTGAGGCTTCAGTGATATTATCCGCCATGCTCGCTGCAAGGAAATCATCCGCTCTTTTCACAGAAGTGCCACTAGCTCCGGACGCATTGTAGACCAATTTCGGCTCAAGTGCTTGCGCTTTGAAAGCATTGCCCTCAGTAAATACATCAGGATGCCACAAGCCTGCATCTGATGTATTTTGGTTGAGTTCAAGCGTCGCCGAGGCATAAAACACTTCCACCCTGACGCAACATGAAACGTACTGGCTGTTCCATATAAAGCTGCTAAGCAGTAACGCAGAGTATTGCCACATCCGATTTCTTGTCCCCATTCACTAGGACGAAATGCCAATGCTCTGCCGCCTACATCAAAGCAAGAACAGCGCGAAAGCGATATGCACGATATGGCCCGTCCACGTGCCTTCCTAGCAGCCTACATGTCATTCGGATCCCTAGACCATATCCCCAAGCTGCGTCGTTTAAAACATGTTTTCTGCATTGCCACTGCAAAGAGAGACACCCTATCCCTGTTGGCACTGTTTGTCACCCGCCTTCCACTCGGCCCACTGGCAAGCTTTTGGCGTTTTGCAAGTACACCCCCATGCTTTATTTGGAGGCACACGCACAAACTGGTTGGTGTAGGCAATTTTTGAATCGCATTACAGCACCCGTTACTTCAGCTCGAAGAACAGTGACATCGCTATTTCACACCCAGAGCAGGAAGAGACGATGCCACTCTGTCAACAACTGCTGTCTGCATAACACCACCGCCGAGGCATGAAAAACAAGCAGACGCTCCGCTCATGACGCGCGGAAAGGTATACTGGCTGCGCTGGGCTACACAGCTGAGAAACGTTGCGCAACAGTGTCCAGAAAGTTCTCTTGAAATGGCTTGAAGCTTGGCGATCGACGGAAAAACATCAGACGCAATGTGCGTGAAGAGCATCTGCTGTTCACAAACACCGTCTAGTGGAGACAAAGACAGCGCCAGTGCTCTGCTGCCGTCAGCCACACAGGGAACGCGCACGTGAAAACGATCTCTAACGACTACCGGCGCAATTCAAAAGCCATTTGCACTGTAAATGCCCTCTCGAGAGCATCGCTTCCAAAACAGCGTTGTACAAATTATGTACAAATTATGTTTTCGAAATTGGCAATGTGAAAGCCTGCTTTGCAGCATTAACTTCTGCCACCGATTGCTTGAAGTTAACTGTTGTTGTAGTTAGTTGAGCACTTCCCACTGGAGACACCTGCACCTGTCGGCATGTGGCGGTGCAATTATACTTCCATCGCCTAGAGTTGTGACGCTACTGTAAGGGCAGTGCCATCCTCTTTTTACCTCCAAACCAAGTTTCAGCGGCGCCAGCAGCTCAACGCTAGACACGTTAGTTACCAAACAAATCTCTTCATACAAGAACACCCACAGTACCGCGCTCTATCTGCTAACTCTGACTGACGTTTTTCGCTGTTCAACACGCCACTGTGAAGCGACGAGCGGCCCTATGCTCGATCATGACACTATGGAAGACGATGCCGCTGGATATTGCCACAGAACAGCGCGCAGTGGCGCCTAGAAACTACTTCTTTACCGTCAAGTCATTTCATCCAGCAGTAAAAGCCTAAGGCACTGCGCGGGAAGGGACTTTCCAACGCCGGCGATCCATGAACGGCGCCGTGTGCAGAGCGGCACAGCGCCACTATTTCACGTGGAAACTGTCCCAATACCCACTACCTGAACATCCAAAACACCTTCGTAGCTTAAATATCCGCATGGTGCCATGACAACACGTCAAGAAGGACTGTAGAGTTCAACCTTTCTGAATATGCATAGCAAAACCTCCCTCCAGTTGGTTGCGCTCACTGCCTGAAGGTAGTCCCCGCACACCCCAAACTAACGCTACCTGCAACAGTTTGGCTGGGTGAAAGCACGCCTACACCTCCCACGACAACGCGCAAACATACTCCCGAGTCGAGCTAGCCAATGCTGAAACACACCGCCGCATGTGCCATGCAACCAGATGTAGGGTTTTTTCTATTCTAGTCCACGCGTGGATGGCCGCTGAAAATTCCCTCACACCGATAGCCCCTCAGTCGCATGCTCGTTCTCATGACGGCCACATCGTGCTCTCGCTGTCGCGACCGTACGTCCTGAGCAGTCCATGCTTGGCACACTTTGCGTGCAATCCACACACTAGCGCTAGCCTGCTATTTCTAACAAGCATTCTGGTATTTCTCCGTGCAGCACGGAATGGCATGTCGCTGGCAGCACCAGGTGGGATTTGACAGCATCGTCAAGCGCACCGCCTAAAAAATCCAGAAAGCGACAGCAGTGTACCCATAGCGTGGCCCTCAATTCATTTTCTCGAGACTCGTTCCATGGGGCTTAGAAGCAAGACCGCAACCTGGCCTAAGAACCTAACTCACCAACTGGAGCATGTGACACTACAGTTAATATGCTGTTTAAATGAATTCGTGAGACTCTACCAGCACTTCAGGAATCATTGTCCGCTGTGCCAACGTGTACAGGCGACAAAACGCCACCTATAATTAGGGGCAACCAAGGCGTACTCCCTAAACGACGTCAATGTGTAACGCAAAGGAACATGAATACCTCCTTCCGACAGCCGCCAGGAGACCGGCCACATCTACCGTGCAATCCACAAAAACACCGCTGTGCCATCTACAATGAGAGCCCTACGTTCCCTGTGGCAGCACTGCACCTTCCACAACGACAGGGCAGAACAACAGAGGCGTACTTTCTGAGCAATTAATCGTAGAGAAGTCCCTACTGGTAGCCTGTGCTCACCCCGCAGCTCAAACATGGCCCCGACACTGTAACTGGAAAACACCTCCTCATATTTGCGCTTGATACGCACCACCTGCGGCAAAGAAATGCGTCTGCAACACGCCAGGATGCTTCTGTTGTGAACAGGTCGTAATGAACCCTCAAACGTTTCCCTACGAACATTCATCTGTGAACCAACCAACAGTAGGACACACTAGCTGATTCACATAAGTATGCATGACAACGAGCCCAGTGTCAAGTCTTAGTACCCACGTACAAAAACATTCACGCCACTCTATCACGTAGCACAAACTTCAAAAATTTACCAGTGCCATACAAGACAACTCACAGCCTTTGTTATGCGAAAATATTAGACCCACGAAAATAGCCAACATAGCAGCACGCACTCTTCCACATTCTTTGCGAGACGAAGACTGTATGGTGGCCATTGCAAGACGTACCTCCTGTCGCATTCATGCAAGCCGAACTAGATTATTCTTTTTCCAGCATGAGGTTCAGACTGCCATACAATGTTGCCCAATCTTTCCACGGCAGCAACCGGTGGCTTGCCCTGCTAGGAAAAAGACAAGGACGAACTCTCTGTGCAACGCATCATCGTTCTGCAGAGCAGAGCACGATTAACGGATGTCCCAACGACCACAGAAATGTCGTAAGCTCACTTTGGTGGGCTAGAAAAGCTACAATGACTCACTAGAGAGCGCAAAAAGAACCTCGCTCACTTCCTGAAGCACGTCCATACCCTTGGTTGAGCGTCACGTGCTAAGGTGTAGAACTAATGGGTCTGTTACTCTAGTAACTCTCCACACGTTCGTAAGAAACTCTTGCAGTTCATTTTCACGGGGTCCTACTGCCTGTTCGAACAGTGTCCCGAGTATGCGCTCGTGGTTTACGCATGTGTCTCTTGATGCCTGCCCCACCAACACCACTCCTTCTGCAGTGGCTTCATCGCACAGCACTCTTGGGTATGCTTCGGAAAACGTACCACCTGCGCCAAATAGGTGTGTTTGCCTCGTGTTTCGCGGCACGATCACCTGCAAGCTATTGTGTGCATCGTCTGCCTCTTCAGTTAAGAAGGAACTGCATGCCACGCTGGAACGCACAATGTGCTCGTTTCACCGTTTGCAAATAAAGAATTCAACAGACAAGGACATTCAGCAGAAGCATGCTGCTGCTGCAACGGGTGTGGGTAGCAAACAGGTAAGACAAAAAAGAGTGCACGCACTGCCTGCTCCAGCCATCCAACGCACACCCCGCTTCGCTGTATACCTCGCTGGCGTCTCAGCAGAGGCGGCATTCGCTATCCATGCCACAAGGTGTCAGGCTAAGACGTGTAACAGCCTTCTTGCTGCTAATCGCCAGACGCACTGTCTTTAACAAAAAGATGGATTGCCGCATACGCCTCCCCATTGTAAACCCTGCTCGACAATCGGTCAAGAAAGGCGACTAACGTGGTCTGCCTACTCTGCAGTGTATGCAGTTGCCGATTCTCCAGCAGCCGCGATATGCAACTTTATTAGCCTCAAGTCCCAGCACCAGTGCCCTTCCGTTAGACGCAACGTTCCACTTACCTCCTGGTTGAGCAAGCTTTCTATCTACTCTATCCAACCCAGTGCCTTTCAAAGCAACTGAATCACTTTCTACCGGAATGGTGCCTGCAACCACAATGCAAGCAGGACGTGATCAACCGCGGACGGGAAAGCCTCCAAACGTACAAGCTGAGAAGTGCGAATGCTCGTTCACTGTCGCCTACACCTATATTCTGCACTTCCAGAGCAAAATATGCGCGCAGAGTTCAGGTATTTCCCCTATATTCTATTTTATCCAGCCCGAATTGAAGTGGAATGACGCACTTTCTGAGTCATGGAAGTATCGTCTCTCGAGAGCGTCACAACTCGCCTACTACGCTGCGCTCAAATGAAACGTACAAGGTCGCTTTGACAAAACCTGCCAGTGTTCCCAAGTTCAAGCGCTTATAGAAAAGGTGCTTGCAAACTGTCTTGACAAACTTTCTGTGCCACAACCAACAGAGAAAGCGCCCCTGCAGGAGCAATGGCTGCTGAATTAACACTCGCAATCATTCGATTACCAAGCTGCGACGAAGTGCCTAGTGCCACCAGACGCACTTCCTGCACAATCACAGGCTTCCCCGTTGCTAAGCGACGTAGTTCCGCAACAAAGTCTGTAGAGCGGGTGCGAGCTGAAATTGTCATGCGTACGTGCACGCCTCCCCAGCCTAACGCCACAAAGGGGGCAGCATATGCACACATCTGATATTCATAGGGAATACCATCGGGGTGAACGCACATACTAAGCGGTAAACATCGTCTACGTTGGTCTTGCAAAGTGAAACCCGAGAAAAATTCATCCAGACGCTTGAAACCTTCCACACAGAAATTCACAGCACTCTTCTTAACATACATCCTGCACCAACTCCCTTCGTTCATCACCGTGCTCATTCATACCCCGCTGCACATAATTCAACGGAATGGTCAGCAGTTCAGCAGTGTATATTGCCCCGTCGCTGTTGCAATCTTGAACGGGTACGGTGCTTGCGGCAAGCGCACTCGCTGAACACCCACACAACAGCGAACTCAATAGTTCGACATTCCTCTAAACTTGAAAATGTGCAAACATTGCTGCAAACATAGGCTACAGTTACCGCAGAAGCAAACGGGCACTACGGGCGTATGGCAATTGCAGAGTAAACACTGTAAAGTTGTTTTGCTGCATTTTTTCAAGCATACAAGCTGACACACCATCCATGCCACGTGAATGAAAGCATACGCTTCACCTAGTGTAGCCCACAGTCTGCTGAAAAGCTGAAAGAGCGACACCCCCACACAGAACAGTGAAAAGAGCGACACCCCCACACAGAACAGTGAATAGAGCGACACCCCCACACAGAAGAGTGAATATCCTGTAAATGCACAGCTTGTGTGGAACAACATGGCAAAGAGTAGTGAATATCCTGCGAATGCACAGCTCTAACATACTGCCTGGGCAGTGTGGAACAATTTCACGGCGTGGTCAAGCACCGACCCCTTCCAATCAATGGCCTAACCAACTTCGCACTGGACACGGCTGATATGCGCTCCGATTGCATATGTGCGGACCACGAGGCGAGGCCTCCTATGAAGTACCAGCAATCGCTAAAAAACGCACTGCCTGCTCAATCATACCAAGTGCATACAAACCTGCTCATCACTTTGGTCTTCTTGAATAAAGTGCATCGCTGTAGGAGGCAAGCAATGACTGTTCAGTGCCTATATAGCGGTAGACATACATCCTAGGAAGTACGACAGACATTCCCAGCGTGGACGTGCAATCCCTCCCCTTTCCGTGATCCACCCTGAATAGTCGTTGCTTGCCTTCTACAGCGACTTGTGTCGTCCCGAATAAAATGATCCACGCTGCACCAGACAAAATACTTCACCCGCATGAGGCAACCAGGATGACTGCTTATTTACTACCGCCTCGACGAGGGAGGTGTAAAGACGTACGATCTGTTAGTTTTAGGCATATAATAAACGCCAAGTCCTTTAAACATTAGCGCTCAGGAATCCTGAGTCTAGCCGCGCGCTGGTTGTCTGCAGAGTCCTAAAACGCAAAGCAACGAACTTCCTGGTGTATCGATCCAAAACAACCGTTTCCCTCGCGCATATTTCGTGCTCAGCGGCACATCCAGCCAAACATGATGTCTGACCTGAGTAAACAACATTCTCCAGCTCTCACTTCCTGTGATGGCTGGTACAAGCAAAGGCTTTGAGGAACAGGACTCTGTGCCAACCTGTGGAACAAACGAAATCTCGCAGCATACGCCGGTCTAATCTGTGGTAGGGGCATTGCCTTTTGCATTGCTACGCTCACGCTGAGCTAGACATATTCATTTTAATGGAAGAGATTAGACCCGCATACTTTGCGTGGCACTTACACAGAAGTCGATGGGCAAGCAGTGGAACCACTTCCCAACCGCAGTGAAGTGTTGATATGCATATTGGTAAGATGTACACCGAAAACAAACGCATAGTAACGCATTGTCGACTATTCTCGCCAAAGCAGGATAACCAGGCACGCATAAAAATTCGTCTCATCCCCTCGACATGATGTCATCAAGAATCTACAAAAGAACGAACTCTCTGAGGCTGAACCTCGTTGCAGTGCAGAGGAGGGCGACCGTCTGGCTTCCTCCATCATAGACCATGCATACTCTACACCACGGCTTCAAGCCGTTAACACGAGCTTAAGACCTTGGACGCGGTGCGGGTCACAGCAAGTTGATGTCACTGCCTGCAGCAGGCACACTTAGGCCACGAATGCACGCCCAACAGCCTATACTCCACACGTACGTAGTATAAACCGAGACAAACGCAGCTTCGCCTAAAGACGAGAGCCGCCCAAGCATGCACCCTCCCCATGACGAAAAACTCCAACTCTACACTCAGCTCTAAGCTCACGCTACACAGATACAAGCGGCAACACCACTCGTGCAATACGACTCGTCTGCAATGCCAAGACTTTTTACCACTCTCATCCAACCCCTCTCCATTCATCTGTTCCACACAGTTCCGTACAAAATACTCTAGGCAGCCGAAGCCCTTCCTGCTCAGCTAATCTGCTACGTGGGCATAACAGTTGTCTGAAGGCCAAACGCACTGCCTGTTTGACGATGGTGGCCTCCTCCATCCAACTGCAAGTACGTGAAATGAACGTTTCCATGGTGCACGCACCAATACACACAAGATCACACTCCAAACCGCTTCCTGCCGGTACGAATATATTTCCGTTCGAGCATCTCAGCGCATGATGCCTATAACCCTAGATCAAAAAACGCACTCCCTCGGGCTGGAGACATATACGGCAAGGATGGAAACAACAACTTGCACACCCTCCCCCCTGAACACACTTCCCCTGCACCCCGACATCAAATTACATAGAAGCAATAACTCCAGATAAGAGCGTTAACTGCGCCGCGAGTCAGTGCAAAAACATGCAATCTACGCCTACGGAAAATATGTTGTGAGCACCAACAATGTATTTTCCAATATACATATCCCATACGAGTGGCCAACTGCCGAAAACAACGCACTTGCTGCTCCTGGCGAATGAACCGTGAGCACATGCACCTTCTACATTAAACAACGGTCCATCCACGCAAGCGGCTCTACGCTCACAACGATACAAGAAATATCCGCTGCCTACCACTGCAGAACCTCCCCACACCACAACAACACTCGTGCAATACGACTCGTCTGCAATGCCAAGACTTTTTACCACTCTCATCCAACCCCTCTCCATTCATCTGTTCCACACAGTTCCGTACAAAATACTCTAGGCAGCCGAAGCCCTTCCTGCTCAGCTAATCTGCTACGTGGGCATAACAGTTGTCTGAAGGCCAAACGCACTGCCTGTTTGACG
>CAJFCY010000034.1:0-50000 GCA_904066265.1 Eimeria zaria | reverse complement strand
GTAGTACAAGATACCATTCCTTCTGTATTATAAACACTGCTGCAGCTACCGCATGCGCTTAGCTGGTCCAGAGCAGCAAACGAAATAGCATTGAGAAAACATAAAAAAGACAAGACTTTGTAGCAAATCTCGCTTCCAATATCATCAATAAATCATATAACTTCTCTTCCATATCAATAATTAGGTATATTGCCTCTCTGTCGTGTCAATAATGAAGTCGATGCTCTCACTCCTTGACAGCGTTAACCTTGTAGCCTGCCTTCATACTTCCTGTGAGGCAGCTTGATGTCAACATCTTGAAATATGGACTATCTGAAGTTGGTATGTGTATCCCAAGTTGCATGCAGGCTGGATAAAGAGGGTCAACAGAGTACTTGACTGTTGTCTATGGGCACAGTGCCTGCAAGCAACAGAGGCATAGAAATAAGACAACCGCCCTACAGGACCATGGTGAGCTGCAGCTCGTGAAAGGTTGTCCTCTCTTCGTGATAGACCCAGTCGTTTGCATTTGGGAATGTAAGACTGCTGGAGAGTGCAGCTGTTCTGGGGTGGTCTGCACTTAAATGTTAGCACTGGACTGAGGTAGACGGCGTTCTCGTTACACTTAACAGTAGCGCGAGGTTGATCGTGACAAGCGAGAGCAGTACATTCCATCCAAACAGGTGGGCCGCCTACTGGGTAGTAACGAAATTCGCTTCACAGCAACAATCTCCGCCTGAAATCCTCTGATATTCTCCCCAAATCTACGTCAGGCTCCTTATTCTCCACCCAAATAATCGTAGCCGACGAGAATCTGCCCGTACGAGTGACAGCGGCAAGAACTAGGTGCATGGTCTCATTGGGAAGTGCCTAATATCCTTAACCCATCTAGACAAACATGTTTGTATCGTGAAGACACTTTATGAGGGGTAACTAGTTTTCGCCGAGCGTCCTTGAATAGCTCCCGTCTAACAATGCGGCAGGTCCAGGAATCGGTTCTTGTTCTAGTTATATATTTTTATGTACAAGGTTTCACCAAAGGGCTGCAGGTGCACTTGGCGACTTCTGTACTAGAAGGCTAGTGCAGCATGCCGTAGACAAAGTTGGGAACTCCTACTTTGGCAGAACGTGTCTAGTAAAACTTAAGCAAGTACCTTACAACTAACTATTGTGTTAGTCTATGCAGCAGAAGGGCACTATTCTGTGTTTTGCTGCATATACTAGAACAATCAAGAGGATTTTGTTGTGCTTGCATGTGGGGCAGCAGTGCAGCACGAGTTCCAGCGAGGTGTGTTGCAACTCGTGCAAAGGCGCATTCTCTTCTCGAGCAGAGACAAATGGACTGCCAGACCCCTGGCCATAGAGGGGTGGACTATGTGCTTGAGAGTAAAACGCTACGGCCTCTCTAAGGTTTAAAGTGCATGCATATGCCTAACCTGCGCTTAGTCCAGCACACTGTACCACTGCACCTTACTAATCTGGTGTTCCATTGGATAAATGTGGGTCACGTACACTTAAGGATATGTGAGTTTGTACATCAGCTACAATTATAAGGGGAGACAAGCCAAACATTAATTGCAGAGTTTGGCGCGATAATTCTCCATTCCTTCACGTGTTCTCTTCTGCACTCTGGGAAGTGTCTATGCCGCACACAGCGGCTACCACTTATGCCGTATTTCAAAAACGGTAGTGCCATTGTTGTATACGAACAGAATCCGCCTCAACTTTCTATTCGTGCCAGTTTGATCCTTTTTGACACAGTTTTTGTAGCGCTATGCACTGGAGTTCTGGCAACAGCGTACCTTCATTTCCTGCTAACTCCTTCATTGCAGCACGTTCATAAAGGCAGCCGCACTTCATCTCAGGGCATTCAATATCATGAATTCTTTGCAGGAAAACCGTACGGGCAACAATGCATGAAAAGGCGCCGTATGTATTGGATTGGTGACGCTCTAGAAGTAGAGATAAGCTGGGAGGCACACTAGGAAGTACCTCTAAAGCACGGCGTTTGAAAGAATTCGCAAAAGAGCTTAAAAGGCAACCGAATTGCGCAGCATCTTTCTCCTAATTTGTTACTACGCACGCGGTTTGTTGCACACGCTACTCGGGTGGCGTGGGCTGACTTACTCTGCTGCCAGTGGTTCACTGGCAGGCGACCTTGTTATGCAAGAAGCAAAGTGAAGTCGACAGGAAAAAGCAGTACAAAATGCACGTCGAAAAATGTGTGTATTAATCCTCGTCATTTAGCTGGCAGCAACCGCAAGTTCCTACCACCGGTGATAGCTCAGTTGGTAGAGCGGCAGACTGTAGATGCTGCGGTAATCTGTTGGTCCCTGGTTCGATTCCGGGTCACCGGACTTTTCGGGTTAAGGCGCCCGTTTTACAGTTCCATTCGAACATTCCCAGGAGGTTTGTTTTGCAGGAAACGAACAGCTTTCCGCTGTAAAATCAATGTGCTGCAGGGGATAAGGCTGACAAACGCAAGGCCGATTTGAGGAAAGCCCAACCTTACAGGATGCCCTGCAGGCATTTTAGATGTATTTTAAAAGAGTTAACACGTTGAAACGAAAGTTATGATGAAGGTTTAGCCCCCAGATTTTCTATGAAACTTAGTGTCCTTGAAGGCATGCGCATGCACGGGCCCACAGCCATCTCGGCTTCGGGGCTGGTCCCACTGATGAAATATGCGAACGGCCCTGAACCTATCACTTCTCCCATTTTGTAAACGATGTGAACAGATATTACAATCTTTCTGGCCATTTCCAATCAACGCAGACCTCAGAAAGCCTACAACTATCCCTGCCCACCGGGCAGGCACACCGCTATCCTCAGACACAGCCTATCCGAACCTACGACAAATGACGTTCAGCCACTACTTCCAAATTAGGAGTGCTGGTTCTAGTGGGTTCGCAAGCAATCCATAGCGAGTAGAGGGACGAGCAGCCGAGGAACCTTGCCGTGCGTTGGGTATGGGTCATCTCGTTCCCGGATTACGGCGTTGGCCTGCACCGTTGTCTTACCACCAGCGTGGAGATGCCACCATACCATTGAGCTTAAAAAGAGAGATTAAGAGTCAACGAAACTTCTCCCTCATTCCCACAAAAAATTGTAGCGTCGTCGCAGCGAAAGGGAGCAGCTAGGGTAAACCGACGTCTTGGGCACATGGATCACGTCTAGCAGAGGCCAAAGAATGTGAAAATGTTGCTTTATGAGTTTGATACTGGCATCAACAATTGATTCTTGAAAACAGCGTACATTAAAATTCAACCAGGACTATCTGCGCACCATCGTCGAATCAACATCAACGGCTGCAAGCCCCGACGTGCTCAATGAACTTACGTTTTGGACCCGTTCCACGTTTTAGCTACCTTTTTAGTGCCACGATTGTCTCCTGGGCGCCTTTTCATATATCGGGTTTCTGCAGCTACGCGTTTTGCTATGGTGGTCACCACTATCTCCTTCACGTGCAGCTAGTTCGGCGGCAACGCAACGCCAAAATTTTCATATTTTGGTATTGGATTCACACTTTCGGGGCTGGCCCGGCCACAGCTCACACATTCCCCGAATCTGCATGACAGCAACAGCTCAGAAAATGTTCTTTATTGTACTCAGACTTCGCTCCAAAAAGTGGCTTGTGAAGCCTTTTTCCGTTCCATTCTGTCGCCCCTTGTAGCATGCCCTGGGTGAAGTTGACAATTACAATCCTGATGAGCAGTCTGCCAAATAACGGGCAAGTAAGTGCCTAGCAATTGCTTATAGAGTGAGTCCATGCAACAAAAGGAGGCTTTGATCTGATAGCATGTGAGGGTGCCGTGCAGCGCGAGTTTCCGGTGACGTGCGCTGCAGCTCATACTTGGCCGCCTCCACTCCTCCCGCTGAGGTAGCTGGGCTGCCGTGCACTGGACACCTAAGAGCTAAAGAGAGAGGCATGCTGATTTTGAGGAATCTCATCGACTCTTTTCCAGCTTATCTGCCTTGTGCTTGAACGAGGAGATCGAATGTGTAGTATGATCTATAGGAGGTTGATTCGCGCATTTGTAATTGCTCGCAGTCTTTTTGTAGAGGGCGAGAAACTGTTCAGCAATTGCCAACAATGTCAATGAATGCAAAAGAGGGCTTGAGCGTGCTTGTCGATGGGGCTGCTGTGCAGCACAAGTTACAGCCAGTTGTTTTGCAACTCATATCATGCTGACTTACTTCGTAACAATCCCAGGCGGTTGGACCCCTGTGCCAAAGAATTCTGAAAACTATAGGGAAAGTCAGGTGTTTTGAAACCCCTTATCTTACGTACTTTGACTGTGCAAGCGCTCAATACATTCGCCGGATATCATGAAGAAATCTCGTTACAAAATAAGTAGAACCATTGGTTTGAATTTCTTCAACACTCTTGAGGTAGGTGGCATTTCGACAAGTGAAGCTACAGGTCCATCATATGAATTCGAGCATTTAGGCCAAATAATCCCTGGATTTCCTTCCAGTGTACACTGTGCATTGCTGGGGCAGGACGGGTAGTGACCTGTTTTCTAAGTCATGAGTGTGCCCCGAACGCAGTGAAATCAGCAAAAGGTTTGCTGGTGTTCGCGCCTCGAATGTGCGATGTTTTGCTTATCAGAATGGTACAAATGAACAGAAGGACTTGGAAGGGGTAGCGTATATCATCGATTTGCGTTTGGGGAAAAAGCAAAATGCACCGCCGTCACCGGTGATAGCTCAGTTGGTAGAGCGGCAGACTGTAGATGCTGCAGCAATCTGTTGGTCCCTGGTTCGATTCCGGGTCACCGGATTTTATGACGATTCCATTCTAAGCGGTTTCCACTTTTCAATGCAAAGGTGTCTATACGTTTTTTCGAGGAAATAGGAGGGTCCGTTGTCCCTTTAGCGGGCAGAGTTTGTCCATGAGATTGTGGGCTACAAGATAATAGAAGATGTTTTCTCTTCAGCGCTGCCTTAAATTCTGGTGCTCGTATCTTTAATCCCTTTCCGCTTATCCTTTTAAATACAGAAACTTGCGCGCAGTCCTGATCTGTCCAGTAAGGGTGGGCGTACTCCAGCACCGCGTACGGCGTTAGAATAAGATACCGCAACAGGGCAAGCTGTTAGAGGTTCATTCGCCATTTCTTACGCCAACGCTAGGTGTTTGAATCTTTCGTGTACGAATAGAGTACAGATGCTGCCGTTTTGCAGCGGTGTCGTAGGCTACGGCAAAAAGCGTACGGCAAGAGACAGGATAGTCTTCACTATGATGTTGAATCCCTCACCTGGTGATTCTTAAGGAAAAGCGTTTTACGTTTGAGTACGAGAAGCAGCACAATGCACTACTAAGGATCGCTGGCATCGTTGATACGGAAAACGGGCTGACACACATCACAACGGTCCTTTAAAATCGTTACGTATGTAAGCTGCGTCCGCTCGGGAAATTTTCCAGATAAAGGTCTTGTAACGGTTTCACTTGCGTGCAGCTGTCGCCATTGAATGATGCCTCTTCATTGCTACTATGTATGCTATCGATGCATTGGTTTCTTAGAAGGAGAGATGGTGAAAGTGGAATCTTCTGCAACCTGGCGAAGTATACAACGGCAAGACAGCGTTCCACACTCCATTCCCTATATGCCGTATAGCGCTGTTTCATATAGATTCTACTATGGCGAACTGGTTGATATACTGAAGACATCATTTATTCTGTTGGCTCTAGAGTTATTCAGCTCCTTCATGGACAACAGCCATGTGGTTGTACGAGAATGTCAATGCATATCGGCTTATAATTAGAACCATAAAGCTGGCTACTGGTCCTTCACCGTACATAGGAAGGAAAATGTTGTTCTCTGCCATGCATGTCGTGCAAAAATCCGTTCCTTTTTCACGTCTACTGAAGAAGATGACATCGAAGCAGTCTAATGATGTACAGGGATGGACATCGTCAGTGCGATAGGGGAAACCTGAAGCAGTAGCTACTGCAGCAACTGCAGCAACACAGGCGAACGACTCCAGCGGAAAGCCCGAAAGAACTTTCGCTTCCTGCAATTTAGAAGGCATGGGTCATTAATACCCAGCGCTGGCGAATGCAAGCGTTGAAGCTCGCCTTGAGATTTCCTAAAAGCAGCATGTAAGAATGGGCAGGTCCTGCAATCAAATGAATGCATATCTGTATCATGCAGTACGTCCCGTCCCCGTCCTGCAAGTCTTGCTTCATGCTCCCTACAATGTTCGGTAAGCGCCTACATTTGGTCTGCAAACGTATACTACGGGCAACCTCTACTTAAGTAAGTCCACCGTCAGCGGATAATTATCCGGCCCATCGGCCTGCCACTGTTCGAACCCCTCCGTTGCTAATGAGAATCTTTTCGAATTTTCTTCAATCTCCATCCTGATATATTGCTCCTCCTGCTTGAAGCGATGCGTTAGAGAAAGATCCAGGCGGTCGAATGCCGATAGTGAACAGTTGGACTGCATCTTCGACAGGTTTGAACCACACCTAGAAGAAATGGCCCGAAGCAACAAGTATCTAATGGCCCGCCTCGAGAGTGAATGCCCTAGCTGTTTTATGAGCCACTCCTCATCAGGAATGTGCAGGAACATATATAGCATCTGCAGATGGCACAATTTTTCGTGCACATTCCTGTTGAACGCAAGCACGCAGTCCATGTAAATTACCGTGCGACTTCGGCAGTTAAGTCATGATTATCTGGGATCAAGAAGCCTTGGTTAGTATGCAAGCCTATATGTATGAATATATAATATTTAACTATCTAGGAGATGTACATATGTTCTAGCTAAGGACTGCGGGTAAGAAATGCAGTATTGTGTTGCAATGCGCGAAAAACGTGTTAGCTAGGCCAATAGCCGGATTACTCGTCGTCCCTTTGCAAATGGGCGATTAGGTTGTCGAACCTGAACCTCATACATTCGTTTCACTATGGGCTTCTTGAGAAGCTTGGACTCGACCCTGCGACGCCACCTCCCTCACATCATTGTGCCTAGGGGCGCTAGTTGACGGTTGACCTTTCCCTTTTCGTAGAAAATCATTCTCTTGATTTCGTCTTGAAGGCATGGAGGTCATCTGCGCCTCGGGAACCGGCTTCTGGCGATGCAAAGGGTGAGTTCAGTGCTCTTCTTGGCGCCCGCAGAGCTTGCCGAGCCCGTTGTAAGGTGCTCGCCCTGTATCACACCTGAAAATTCTTACTTGAACTATGCCTTTTTCTGCTATTCCTCGTATGTTAGCCAACATGGATGTGCCCAAAACAGCGAGCTTCATGAGACCATTATGGGGGACTGCAGGAACTTCCTGTTTATTCTCGAAGTCGCCTCTCCACCCCTGTGGGGCATTATGGCGCCTTTGCTTGCATGGCACTAACTGCACTGATTCTACTGTGGATGTTACAAACGCTGATGGGGACGCTGACGGGTGTACTGTCGCATCGCACTCTGGTCCGTAAGTATTACGAGTTCTAGCGGCCGAATGTATTTCACTGGGACATACACCCAGGGCATGCCCACGACTACCTTGTCGTTAAATGATCCAACCTAACGGTTCGCTACAATGGTAAGGTGGATCATCCACGGGTTGAGTCTCCACTTTATACCCACTTTATTGCCTTTTTCCGTGTTTGTGACCACCATTGTCGGAACAATGCCGCAAGGAAAAATGAATGAAGTAGACAAATAAATTGCATTAGTATTTCGGTAGACGCTCAAAGTGTTAGATTCAGTTCGAACTGTGCCTCAAGCACCCTTGGCATCTCGTGACAATCGATGGTAACCTTGAATCACACAGGGAGGGGGCAAGGAGGAGGTGCCGGTGCAGGTATCAATTTATCCCGCCCCACCACTCGACTGAAAGCTGAGTGATTGTCGCTGTTGACGCGTAGTTTGGGAGTTGCTTCTGCCCATCTCAACGATGGTTGCTATCAAGCGAAGAGAAAATACTCAGCCAAAGGGGAGGGATACCGTGAGCTGCAATACGGACGCAGTACTTAAAAATAGGACTCTGGGAAGAAACAGTGTATTTTTACTTTAGACACCAATAGTCCCTGGCGTAGCAGCACAATGGCCTGCAACTACTGCGGAGGGAAAGGCACCTGCGCATTGTTGTAGTGCCCCTTATGGCTGCTTGTTGCTGCCACGCCCCCGTTCTATACATGTAGTAAAACCGTATAAATTCTTGAACACTTCCTTGGAACTCAGTAGCCAAGATGCACGACAGTACAAGCACGTCCAGCAGTTTTTGACATACCGTCTTAGACAGCTGCGACGGACAGAAAAAAACAAGCAAACGCCAAGGAACGAGAGACTCAAAACTCGCTTACGCCTAGCTAGCTATACCAAATCAACTATGCCACACCAGGCAACTTTGTAGGAGTAGCAATGAGCAAATATACGATAACCAGTCAACCCTGTAGGGAGTTTGACAGCTCCGTGAAAAGCAATCGATCGCAAGTTGAGAAATCCCTGGAGAAAATAGCAACCGTCCACACTGGCCCCTGGCCCCTCTAAACCTGGTTCCCTAGCCTCGGTTCAGTAGCGTCAAACCCTTACTTACTCCCCTTCTTCTTTCGTGAGAAAAAACGTTAAGCATTTGAAGATGTAGGGATGAACAGCAGCAAGTAGCAACGCCATGGGGATCTAATTCACGTTTGCACAGCATGAAACAGCTATAAGTACTTGAACGAAGACTCGAGAAAACGTTATCAGGCCACCGCCACTCATATGCCTGCCTCATTTTCTAGTTGCGCATAGGGCTGATGGCATGGTGGGCAGCTTACAACTAATAGACAACCGATATAAAGGCGTGGCTCAGGTTTTTGAGGGGTTGCCTGCAGTTGAGGAGTGGTACTTCCAGCAACGTAGCATTGATTCCAGGTGCCCTTTTGCACGTCGTAGTACGGAGATGCACTAATTAACGGCAGAAGGTTATTCTGTATATGTGAGCCAAACGTAACGGTTCCCCAGAGCCTGTTCCCATCCAGGCAGAAGTGGGAGCTCATTCAGTGGAAGGGACCTGCAACAGCAAGCGTCTGAATTACAAAGCCATTTCGAGTACCAGCAATCGCTCTTTCTTATCCTCCTGGCAAATTTCTCACCTTTGCCACCACGAACTTCGTCGTAGCTGAGCACCACGATCCTGTTGTCACCGGCCGCTCGGCTCTTGTTCCCCTGATTGTTGCTTCCCTCGTTCGTGCTGGGATTTGCTATCCTATTGCTGCTTTGGAGGTTGCAGTTGATATGCAGGCTTCATGCGCTGATGGCTCATCCTGCCTTGAGAAACGGTTGTGGGTCACTCCTCCGAGCTCATACTTAGAGGGCCAATACTCCCGCATACGCCCACGGCGTTTGGCCGATTTAGCATCTATTCTAAAAGGCCCCCAAGCTGCGCTGCTGACCTTTTCTAACTCAATAAGCAAGTGTAAAGCACTTAATTGTCCGTTAGTAGGTAGTACGCGCTCCATTCGGAGTGCACGTCTCAGCTGCATCTACGACATGCTACACTGGCTCTTGAGTCCCAGCAGACCGTCTGCAGGGGCTCCTCCCAGCACCATCTGGTGTTGTTGCTGCTAGAAATCTGCCCGAGGAAACGGGAAACGTAGAGTTCGGTGGACTGAAGGTGGTGTTAGCATGGCATCTGTTGCGTAGTTACTTCAGACGGCCTTTCGGGGGCGAGTAACCGCTTTCTGTGACAGAGGCAGACGAGCCTACTGCTTAAGAGGTCAAGCTGCTATGCGTGCGTGTTATACAGCAATTCAGACAAGCGAGTGTCGAGGCTTTGCTCGAACACTGGAATCATCTGCAAGAACCGGAGGCTGCATGTGGGTCCGTCCGCAGCAGAGGGCCCAGGGCCCCAGGGGCCCAACTGCCAATCATTTCCAGGCGGAAGCCCTGTGGATGTGAGCGCCTTTTAGAGGACAAAAATCCGAACCTGTGTTCAGGACGAATGCATAAAATCCTCCTTATCTACGAAATACTTTTATTCGGGACTACATGCTGTTTCGCCCAGCCCCAGGCGCAGTGGTTTGCCTAGGCTCAGGCTCGTTTTGAGATTCATTGTCTTTGTTGCTGTTTTGCTGCATATTACAATTTATTTTTCAGTTCCTGGCATTTTATTGTCAGTTCAAAGCTTATTAGAATGCTGGGCACCACGCGGAGTGCGCGATTGTTGACTCCGCGTTGCTGCTATTAGCCAGCCCAAGTGATCCGTTTCGCGAAGCTGAATTGCACGGCCTTCCAATTATAAGACATCGTGAGGGTTATTTCGGAAATGTGGATCGGTAACATCGGGAAGAAGTCAGCCGCGTTCATCAATCACAAGCCTTTTCACCCGGGCAACTACCAGAATCAGGAGAAGGTGCGTTTCAAGTGTTGCGTGTCCTCAGCAATCTTAATTCAGCACTTGGTTGATATGCATGCACGGCGCGTAGAGAGTAAGGTCGCGCACGAGAAGCTGCTTCGGATGCTATATCTGTCTACTCTCAGGTGTGGCTAGCTGAACAGAAGCTGAAAGAGGAACAGAAGAAGGAAAAAGAACTTCAGGAGCGTCGCCGCGAAGAGGTGAAGATCGAGGAGCTGCGGCGGGCCTTGAGGGGTGAGGCGCAGGCTGCACAGCAGTTGCAAAAGAAAGAAGAAGCAGTATCTCCGGCTGAGGAGCAACGGAGAAAAGCTAAGGAAGCAGCGAGGCTTCAGGCACTGCAGCGCAAACATCAGGAGGCACAAAATAGACAAAAGAAACTGTCTAAGAGCACGTTGTACGATGAGGACGTGTTCACACTGGGACACAGCACGGTTTTTGGCTCGCTGTATTCCCAGGATGAAAATAAGTGGGGATACAAGTGTTGCGGCGTTTTAGACAGATCGACTCCCTGCACAGCAAACCAAGGCGACAGTGAACACCGTAAGAAAAAGAGGAAAAACAAAAACGCACAGACGACTGAGGAGGCCGATACGACAGTCGCTACACCTGATAAAGCAGTAGATGGTGAGGAGGGGGAAAAAAAGGGTAAAAGCTCTGGTGATAGCCCCAGTCAGGCAGATAAGGACATTAATGGCGATTTCCATGTAAGCGGCGCCAAACGCAGAGCGAGAGAGGGAGGTGTTGCCGCGTTTGTTAAGCTCCTGGCGGCGCCAGAGGGAGCGGTGTGACAGGTATACTGGCGGCAAGCGTGCTGATCTTTTGCCTCCACATGTTTTGCGTTTCAAGTGATCGATTTTCGAGCAACACAGCGGTAGTGCGCGCGTGAAGTGCCACGCAGCGTGACGCCCGTAGGAAGGAGAGGATTATCCTACACCTCCAACAATTTTTTGTCTGTACTTGCTTTTCTTGTAAAGTTGATCGCTTTGTTTATTGCTTCGCCCGGTAGCACAGCAAACGGTACCACTTTATCGCTTACTTACAGTAAGAGGGGTAGTAACTAAAGTAATGACAACTGATGCAACCTTTCTATTCTACACAGTATGAAGAGGTAGCTTTCTAAAGAGAATGTAGAAATATCTTTATTCTTCTCCATTACCTGGTGTGGAGGACAGTTCAACTGCCTGGCAGAGGTCTTGACATCCTCCTGCTCTTGCTTGTAGACGAAGACGATTTATCAGTTCGAGCTTAATGACCATTTCTCGCGAGTGCTTGTGTTTGGCTCCACACGTTCGGCCAGTGTGAGGCGCCACTAGACTGCGACGTCATTGCTCTCTGGCGAGGTCATGGGGCAACGTCTGCGACTGTCTAGTAACCCCTGTTGCAGCCAGGAACCAGCAGTTGTGGCGCATGTTAGTTGTCGAAATGCTGTAGATGCTAGCTGTGGCTGAACGCGCAAAGGTCGGCAAGTCAACCGCCGAACATGGCTGTTAACATTAAACATTCGGTAGAATACTCATTCTGCGTGCCTTACGGCACCAAGTACTTTGAAGAAGCTTTATGAACTTCCATTCCTTCAATTGCTACCGTCCGGAGAAGGTGGAGTGCTGTGGGCATTTCCTGCCGCCGGCTTCCTGAAAGCGGAGGCGGCCAACTGCTCCCCAATGAAGTGGCGTTCTCGCTCCCTGGGGCTGTTCTCGTGCGAGCAAAGGCAGGACACAACCCCAATTGAAAATCCCCCGTAGAGAGTGGATTCCACAGGTAAACACTTGGGGGAAAAGTGCTTCTCCGGCTATTCCCAAGTGTTGAACAGCCAAAGTTGGGGAGGGACGGGGATGCTAATGCCTCTCTTTTGCGTCCAGCCAGCAGAGGAACGTCATGCAGCTTCGACCAGCCAGTGTTAGCAACAGAAAGAACAGCGTGGCAGGATATAGGGACTAGGAACGTCAACAAGACAGGGGAGGTGGGTTTCAACGGAGACCAGCGAGGAGTTATTTTTTCCAGGAGCCTAGCGCCAAGGGCAGCCACCTGCATTGCTCCTTAACGATGAGCGAGGCCCTCACCCAAGCCCACCTTTAAAATTCGGTGCTTGAGTCGGATTTTTTCCCCTTACGACTCGTATTGGCTTCTGCACGCGTAGTCATGTTGAGGGACATGACTACACGTGATAATGAACAGACGTGCGCAGGGGCCTTCGCGTCATTGAAGTGAACTCCTTGCTGCCTCCCCTGCTTTCTTTCGTACAGTGTTTTGCATAAGAGGTACATGGAAAGCGCAAGCGTCGCAGCATGAAGCTATGCCATCCGATATCTTCTTTCGCTGTTCTCCACGACGCATCCCCAACACTTTGCATTTTCTCTGTCTCTCTCAGCCGCTGGAAGGGCAAATTCAAAGCCCTGTGAACTAGTCTACATCAACTGCTATCATCTGGCTAATTTAACGAAACATCTATGCTGCTAGCTTTGTGTCTTCAAGGACTACAGATACCATCCATTGGACTTGAAGGCTGAAGTGTTGCAATGCGTACAAGGGTCGAAACTGAACGTAGGTGACAAGCCTGTTGAGTAATGGATAAACCATGGCGGTTGTGGCTGACGAGACTACAGACACGCACGTACAACAATGAAGTGAAAATAAAGCATTATGCTGCTGTAAATGCGTGAATGACCACCAGAAACAACACTGCCAAGCAACAGAGAGCAGCTTGGCCTTATGATATATATCTCGAACCAGTTTCCAGCTGGAAACTCTAATTCATTTAATATCACCTGAATAATAATACTCAAGGATCGGAGATCTGAGGAAAGCTTCAAGACGCCGCAAGTGCAGTGCGCTAGCGGACTCATTCCTGCCACTACGTTTGGACGTGTGTGGTCTATTCAAGAGGCATTCCGATAAATAACGCCAAAACCCTCTGAATTAACAAAATTAGACCCTAAAACACATTCAGAGCCTCCAATATATTTGGACCGGGGAAGAAAAGAACTGCCTCGGTGCTGAACACTCGTAGCTTATTGGGTTTAATTCGTGTCTGAGTGATCTGATTTATGCCGAATATTCTAATGTTGTATTCTGTTCATGGAGCAGGCCGTCACAGGCTCTATCGGTGATACATTGTACTGTCCACGCATTGCAGCAATGGTCCCTGCGGGGCCCCAGGAGGCCCTTCTAGGCCTTTGTTACTAGAGTTGTAGCAGCCCTTTTCCAAATCCTCAAATCTGATATGTTTTGCTCATCAGTAAAAGGTTCTTTTATGTGTGTCTCTCAAGTCAATTGAACTGTTTCAAACTGTTTCCATGCCGGGGCCAAGGCGCCAGCATCGCAGTCTGTGCCTCAGGGCTCAACACAGCCAGCCTTCGCCTAAATATATGTGCTTGTCTCAGCTCGTATCCCAGAGATACTTGAACGTGAATAACTCATCACTTGAATCAGATCTAGAACGGATTTCCTGGGGCAATTCCCATCGCAGCTGTATCTGCTCAAGGATACTCCATTAGACAATGACAGCTTCATCCCTCGAGTGCTAATGAATTTTGGGTGAAACCCTGGTTCTTCAGCAACGAGCGTATCACCGTCGTAATGTATACTGTATAGACAATGTCTGGGGCCCAGGAAGACAATGAGGCTCCCGGTCTTGGCGTTGATATATTTAAGCCTCTGCGAACTGGGCTTTTGTTTTTTCCTGAAAACATCGGAAAGCCTGGAAAACTCCCACTTATTCAGGGTTCCTGGGATCGACTCTTCCGTTTCCATACCTTCGACGAGGCGTTGCGGACACGTAAGGAGTCAATGGAGGCCAGAGGCCGCTGGAAGGGGCCCGTACCAGGAGACATTACTGACCTTCAAATTGCGGGGCTATCCATTGACATCAACAGCTACTTTTGCGGATACATCTCGTTCTAGTCTAAGATCGTTGCCACGAACGAAGAGCCACCATCCAGAGCCTCAAGAAACAGCCAGTTCTGCTGCTGGGCAATCTCTCCAGCCAGATGCTACACACCAAAAAACAGAAACGATTTCAACTACTTCGTTATCAGACCTCTCGGATGATGGGACAGACGAGCTCCAGTCTGTTGAAATTGATGCAACACTAGATGGAATAAGCCGAGAAGGCCTGTTAGAGATGCTGAAGGAGCTGCAACAGCAAACGCCTGAACTAGTACGCCTTCTTCCCTCCCAACAAGTTTCGAATCTGGAGAGCTTGTCTACTGAACAGCTCCGGGGGCTTGTAGAGCAGCTTCTTAATCTAGCAGAGGAAGCGGATGCGAATGGTGGTGTTGTACCTGTAGCTGTGAGCCCAGAAGAATGCTCCACAGCCTCTCCTCCAGGGGAGAAGAAGCCCCAGGATACACACCCGCCACAGCAGTTGCAACATCAAGAGCAGCGAGATGATAGCAACATCCAACACAAAGGGGTGAACCAATGGCCAATAAGGCAGGAGCAGAGCGATCGGATGCATAAGGACAGTGGGGCGAACACACAGCCAGTTCAACGCACCCTCGCCCAAGCTGATGACATTGCTACTGCTGCAACTTCTGCAGCTGCCGTCGAGGCTCAGCAGCTGCTGGAAATAGGTTCTTCAGAGGAAGAGGGGGAAGGGCTGTTCTCTTTGCTGCAGGAGCAGCTTCCCGTGATGCCGGAAGAAGACATCTTGGACCTCCTGGTGACTTTGGGCCCTGTACTTCAGGCATTGCTTCCTCCGGAGAGTCCTCCTCAAGAGCCTCCCTTGCTTGAGCAGCAGCAAGGGCAGCTCAATGAGCAGCAAGGTACCGCAGTGGATTCTGTGAAAGTGCTGTTAGACGAAACGGCCAAAGAGCGGAAAGCCTTGGCCGCAGAGGCAGCGGCCATAAGAAGCTTCGTGGAGGCAAAGGTCCAGCCGTTGTCTTGGGAGGCTAAGAAAGACCTCCTCTTCACACTTCTAGCAGTGGCGGAGGCTGAGACATATTGCCCGAAGAGGCCTGAAGTACGTCAGCTCTTGGGCCTCGGGCGAGCTCGTGAGAAGGCGCCTACAAGTGCCAACGCTGCTGGTGTTGCTGCTTCTGAAGATTTGTCTGGTCAAGTAGACAGCATGAATTTTGGTGGGCTGCCGGTGGTGCGAGCATGGCGCCGGCTGCTGCAGTTGCCTGAAAACGCCCTTCGAGGTGAGAATCCGCTCTCTGCAAAAGAGGCGGAGGCTCTTACTGCTGAAGAGGTCAAGCTGCGCTATCTCCGTGTTATTAAGCAAGCCAGACAAGGGAGCATCAAGGCTTCGCTCAAGCGCTGCAATCAAATGGAGCAGCCGGACAGCTCTGTGGATGGGCCAAGGGGCCAGCCACTTCCTGCAGAAGGCCCTGTTGACACTAGCCGATCTGAGCCTAGGGGCCAGTCAGCTCCTACAGAAAACCCTGTGGACACCAGCCCATCCCAAGGGGTTTTAGAAAGTAAACCATTGACAAAAGGAAGCCCTGCGAAGTCTCAAGACTCGAAGGACTCCAAACAATCACTGCGGCGAGCTACCGACAGGGACTGCATTAACCGGAGGCTTGATGCTGACGCCGCAGCTCCCACTGTGGCTACAGACCGGGAGGCTGCTGTGCAGGACTCCAAATTCAAACTGGCTTCGAGTTTTGCCGAGTCCTCCAGGGCAGGAAAGAGCTCCGAGAGAACGGTCGAAGCTGCGGGAAGCCCTAGTATTGTAAACCCCCCCGTGAGCTTGAAAGCATCGATAAGTAAGGATGACGCAGCATCCCACAGCGAGAGCAGACGTGGCGATGACCCACATATCAAAGAAGAGGGCCTTCTGGGCCAGTCTAAGGAACCAAAAATCGTCCTTAAAGGTAAAACAGGAGTGGAAGAAAGTGGAATTATGTCTGAATGCAGGAAACCAACGAACGTGGCAGGCGGCGCTGCTCGATTCGCTGCCTTGGGCCTAAATAATGTTGTGAGCTCTGCAGCAGCAGCTTTCTTGGGAGGAACCGCATCCAGGCCGACTCCAACTCAGAAGCTGATCGTACCTCAGATACTAGAGGCTTTCAATAAAGCCGACAGAAAAACGCGCGTTGGGATGGCCGGCAAGTCATCTGTGGACAGTTTGGTGGCTGTGCGGGCACATACAGGAAGTGGTAAGACACTCGCCTTTTTGCTGCCGCTGATGCAGGCGTTGCGAGAACAAGAAGCGGCAGATGCTGCGGCAGAGAAACGCCGTGTGAGGGACGAGGCGGAATACACAGACTTAGTGGATTGCAAGGCCCTTGCAGAGACCCTTGGACGACACAGGGGGCCCCATAGCGGCCCACGTGCTCTTGTGGTTTGCCCCTCAAGGCCGCTGGCGTCCCAGGTAGCTTCTGTAGCAGCTGCGCTTGCAAAGCACATCAAGCTATCTGTCGGTTGCACCATAGGCGGGGTCGGAACAGGGGACCAGCTTCGGTTATTGCGCCGTCGTTCTGTAGATATCCTCATTGGCACTCCAGACCGCTTGTTACGCCTAACGCGACCCAGTCCTACAGAGGGAAGAACATCCGAGACTGGAGAGAGGAGAGACGGTTTACAAAGAATCAGCGGGGGCTTACCGAACCTCGAAAACGTGCAGTTCTGTATTCTGGATGAAGCAGATGCGTCTTGGCTTGGCGGATTTAGAGGGGAGGTTGAGAAGCTGTTGATTCGTTCCCACTTCCTCCGCCCAGTCTCAGAACAAATGGAGGGGAAGGACAGGATATGGGCTCGGCCCAAGCTCCTCTTGACCTGCACGGCTACGCCTAATAGCGGGATAGAGGCGGATCTTTGTGAGCTGTTAGGGTTGCCCGCTGAGAGGGTCATCACTGTGTCGGGGGGGCCTTCCTTTCCCTCCCAAACTCAGTTGCGCCATGAGATGATGCATACGAACGGAACCGATCGTTTTCTGTTGCTGGTCGAACAAATAAAGATCCATCCAGGGCTACGGGCCAAAAAGATTTTGATCTTCTGCAACACAGTCGACAGCTGCCGCGCCTGCTGTTACCATCTGAAAGCTGCCGACCTTCCTGCAGAGGTATCCGGGGGATGAGGAAAAGAAGAGAGGGGAGGGTCAATGCTGGCTTTAAAATAGTTGTTTCTCTTTCTGCAGGCTTTCCTGATGCTGTTTAGCTTGAGCTTCAGCAATGTTCGTTCAGGAGCCTACTACTCCGTTCTAGACACTATACAAGAGGAGTGCTGCGATGTCTTCGGCCCGTTTTGCTATCTGCTCATGCGATGCAGGGTTATGACGGTTCTTTGCCTGCTAGCATTCGAGAAAAGAATCTCCGTTCGTTTCAAGAAGGAAGTGGCCAACGAATCTTGGTTGCTACAGACTCTGTAGCTCGCGGTCTCCACATCGGTGGAGTGGACGCTGTCGTCAATTTAGACTTCCCCTTAACGACAGTGGAGTACTTGCACAGGTACGAATTCACTGGCTATTGTCAGCTAGCCAGGAGAGGAACTCATGTACTGACGTGCCTCAATAAACAAAGATAGCCTGTAATACTGCTTGCGACAGCAGCACAGGTCGCTTGGCAGTAAAAATGACCCGAAGGTTACCTGCTCATGAGTGTGCGGTTTCAGGGCCGGACGAACTGGCCGACTTGACTCGAAAGGCTTTGTGCTCTCCTTCATATCGAAGAAGGACGGGGCCGTCGCAGCAGCTGTTAGGGCATCTCTCTCTGCAGGTCTTTCTGTCGAGGGAATAGATGGATGCGCCCCTAGACCTAAGACTGCTTCCAGCTCTCGAGGTAAGCCGCTGGCAGACTGCCGACGTTGCGACTGTAATGAGCTGCTGCATGCTCCCATGATTGTCCGCCCTACTTTGCACTGGCAGGATGGTGGTTTAATGAGCATAACAATGAATATTAATCGACAGTTCCCTTTTAGCTTTGATTGCGTTTTATCACCGGTAGGGTGAGCTTGCTACTATGTTGCTTCTGCGTGATCAGCTAAGACCCGACCTGTGAAGATGAAATCGAAGGCAAGGCGAGGAGGCTGGAAACCGCCAAAGTAGGCTTGCAGTTTACCTAATCTTGCATCCAGCACAGATATCTGACTTCCCCTGCAGTTCAAGGTCACTGAATGATTTTTCGGTCCTTGTCCCTGTGCCCTTACTGTGCTTTTTATCTTAATGCTATCCCGTCAAAGCATTATAGGTCTACAGCCTAGAGGTCTTGTGGGCAGCGGTGGCTTGGCACCAACGGTCTAGCTTTTGTTCACTGCATGCGTACAAACAATCTTGACACTGCTTTGTCACAGGCCGAAAGAATGGCATGCCGCGCGGATGGAAAGGGCCAAGAGGCTCAAACAGAGGCGACAGGGGAAGGAGCAGCCCAAGAGAAGGCGCTTAGGTTGAAAGAAGCAACCCAGGCGAATGGGCTTAGGCTGAAAGGAGCAACCCAGGCGACGTCGCATAGGTTGTTGCTAATGTGAAGCCAACCTAAGGTTCTTGATAACCCTGTTGCCCCCTTCAGGGCTGACTCTGTCTCGTACACTAGGACTTAAGTGCAGTTCACTTAGAACGATTTGCCATATAATGCAGCAAGGAGAACGATTCAAGCCGCTGTTTGGATGGATGGGATGAAAAACACGGATCACAGCAACCAGGCTGTGGCAGAGCTGAGACGGTTGGCATTTCATGCCTTCATGCCTCTCTAAATGGAACAAGAACACCTTATCAGATCCAATTTATTGAGTTCCACTTAGAGGGACTAAAACTTTTTTCGACTGTCTAGTTACTAGCCTAGTTACTTTGGGTCATGGCATTTGCAGCCGCTTTGGTAGCGCTGTATACTCCAGCAAAATGTATTCACACCCAGTGTATGGTTTCCAAATGATTTACGTAATATTCCCTAACGGGATGCAGATTCCAAATGTCTTACACTCTCAATTGGCATTGGACGACTAACCCGCGCACTTCCTCTCACCGGTGATAGCTCAGTTGGTAGAGCGGCAGACTGTAGATGCTGCGGTAATCTGTTGGTCCCTGGTTCGATTCCGGGTCACCGGATGTTTTAATTTGCGGGCTTTTGGCGTGATTTTCTTATCTCCAGTACAGCACTTTCGAGCTTCTTCGTTTACTACCAGATCAGCTTTTTGTGGGGTAAGCACTGCTCACGGTGCTTACCTTCATGAATGTGCCCTGTCATCCAGTAGCACGTGCTACACCTACTATCAGCTCTCTTTAGGTACTCCAGGTTGCAATTTACAGTCTTTCGCGACAATTAGCTGCTTAAATTTGGATATTTCAATAGATTCCTACGGAGATCAAACCACCCACAGCAAGAGGTGCGCTTGCGATCACTGAGCTCTTGCGCATGCATGGAATCCATATATTTCCCAATAAAGGCTTTTCGCATTCATATGTGACGGTGTTTCACCATCCATTAGCCATGAAAAATTGTTAGATACTTGTAGGGCTCAGTAATTGAAGACCTGCCCGTTGGGAGGGTTCTTCGTGGGACATGTTAATTGCAGTTGCACTCCCAATGAAAAGCACACGATGTAACCAAACGTCCACTGTCACTCCTAAGTGTTTCACTTGGCCAATTAATTCACGTTGTTTTAGTGTTAGAGGAATTATTTGATGTATTTCATCGTCCTGGCCCAGGACCACCAGGTCATCAAAGTGGCGTTCGTCACATTGAAGGGGCCCTTCTAAATGAAAGACATTGATATCTTCGTATTTTTCGATTTGTTACTGGCTTCTATGGAGGTCCTCGTGAATATGGCGGTGCCCCATCACCACATTTGTCTCACTGGTTATTTAATTCGAAGGCTCGTAGTCTCACGTCTAAGTACGGTTTTCGACTTCACCCTGTACATGAGTCATTTGTTACTCGAGCTTGGCGGACCTCCACTGGCTTTTACTTCTTGCTTGTCTGGTTGGTTATTACAGCAAGCAATGTTTCCGTGTGTAACGATACCTGTAGTGTGGTTATCGTCACTGTAGACAGAGCCATTGCCGTCTTCTCTTCTCCCGGAAGTTAGAACTTATAACTCTCCGAGGTAAATGGCCCCGGTTGAACACTTTCTGTCAGGTTACTCTAAATTCTGTGTTGGACGAAGGGCAGGGTGGCTAGCGAAGGCGTATGTCTACCGGTAAGCAAGGGTGGCGCTTATGGGCGTCATGTGTGTCATGTATATGACCCACATCCCTTGATCTAGGAAATGGCATGCCGTAGCCGATTTGACAACAGTGTGCTTCACATGACCAGACTTCGCCCTCCTATCGACATGGGGCCTGAGGCAATTATTTTCCGCCATACCGGGTTGCCAGTACGGAGTTTTGGTTCCACAATAGATCACGAGGTCACAGCACTCGACGAATTTCGTACACTTCAGAAACCACAGAGGGGTCGCTTATGTGGGTGGCAATTTGGCTTGTGAAGTGTCAAGGCCGGCGCAAATACTTCAAGAAATGATGAGCAATATGGCTGTTTTAAGCATTGAGGTGGGTCTCCCCTCTGGCTCTTTGGTGCATCATGACGAAGAACCGGCTGGTTCTCAACTACGGCTAGTGTGGTACGAAGGACTGTAAGCAGTCTTTTCATTCGCTGAAGAGCTAGCCACGTGCCAGTCCCCTGCTTCTACCTCACAGTATTCTTTTACACAAGTGAGACTTCGCTTTGATAGGAAGGAAGTGAATCATCGTACATTTAGAATCCCGAATCACCCCTATTGCTCAGAAGGGATATTCCGTTTTCACCTTTCAGGAATTACTCAATTTTGTGTTATTCCAGTTGGTTTCTTCACCCAGCATTAAGGCCCAACCAACTTATTCCCTTTTTGCAAGCACTTCATAGGAGCTCTACTCGTGGATAACCAATTGTGAAATGCGTGAACTTTCGTGAAGATTTAGCCCGAGGTTGGCCAGTGGCTAGCACATGCAGTGTATCACAGCAGATGGAATGTTCTCATTGAGAACGGGGGTTATCGAATGCGGTAAGCTTCGTCTCTTTGCATCTTCACGGGTTAAAAGCTTAAGGATTGTTGCGAGCTATGGCCGTATTAGGTGCAGAGCTGCTGTCTCCTTCCTGTCTCGCAGGTTCTCTAGGACTGGTGAGGTCGGTGGGCTTGCGTGAGACAGCTGAATTCTTCTTGGTACGAAGGCTAATTGATCCTGTAATTCTGCAGGATCATTTGCAAGGTGCGGAACTTCTGTTCCCCAACGTACACGCAACCACTTCAGCCGTGATTAAGGACCAGCCACCCCGGTAGCAGTGAAACGTTCACTCCGAACATCAAATTCAACATTTTAAAAATTACTTTACTCTCACCTTGTCCCATCTACCTCGCTGCAGTTGCTAGCGAACATCTACCGCCTGTCTTGCAGCGCACACTGGGTTTTTTTCATGCTTTATAACTCACTGCGATTCATGGAACACTGTGCTAATCATTATCAGTGTCTGTTTATCGCAATTCTGTATCTCCGTCAAGTTAGCAGCTATCAATATCAGGTGCTTTGAACAGCGGAAAATCAACTGCTGTTGCCAGTGTCGGCACGCAGGCAGCCCTCCTCAAGTAACTTTCGCCCAGACTAGTGCAAGATTCTAGAAAAGCCGAAATGGTTTCTTAGTAGAAAAGCAATCACAGCAGCAAAGTACAGGCAAGGGATTTCATTCATGCTCTGCATATGCAGTGCGGCAACCAGCTTGAAATGGCGATCGGTGCCTCGCTGGCATCGGGTGCCCAGAGTGGCTGTTGGGAAGGCTGGACGTGCTCGAACTTCTGCTTGTCTCTGCACACTAGAGTTTATTTTGGTGTTGATAGGGTCTTTTAGATGCCTCTTCTTCTGGGATTTTACTTTCAGTGGTGCGAAGCATTCCGCTTCGAGTAGTGAATGGTCGCGAGGCAGTGCTGGTGGACCAAGGCAGCGGGAAACTCAGCGCAGCAGAAAGGGGATTTATTCATCCTTCCAGAAACTCCTCCTTGTTTATCTTTTTAATTCGAAATTATATCCAATTCCGCGGATTTGTTGCACTGCACTTCGAGCCCGGTCGTCGGCGACCACCTAGGCCAAGAAGAACTATCCAAGGGTGACGGTTTCCAGGTGGATAAGTCAGTCTGTATAAGAACAAAATGCTTCCCTTTTCGCAGGGTCCTCTAGGGATTAATACATCTAACGAACGAGGAAGGCGCCGGAATACACTTACGGAACGATATGATGCATCTGTCCGCGCACCCGCTTCAACAATATTTTTCTCTAAGCCGTCAAAACCAGAGACAGGATTCTCTCTTGATATCCAGTCGACGCTGGCGTCGGCCAATCCGGCTTGTGTAAAGGAACAGCAAGCAACTTCTCTCCCGGGGCTTCACGAAGAAGCATTAGAATGTTTTCGTCTGTATGACAGAGACGGGGATGGGCTAGTCGCTGTCACGGATGTTGCTTCCATGCTCCGAAGTTTAGGCTTTGTGGTGCGGGTCGATCAAGTCAAAGCTTTCGAGGCGGAAATGCGTCGTCTAAAAATCAGCACTGTTAACTTTCAATCCTTCTCCTCGATATTAAGAAAGGGGCTCCCGCGAACTGTAGATCCCGCGGAAGTCCTCGATGCATTTCACCTGCTGGATCGCGAGAAAAAGGGCAGTGTTAATGTTGAAGAGCTGCATCATCTAATGACAACAGTTGGTGATCCTCTTTCAGAGGCAGACTGGCAGAAATTGCTCAATAGAACTTTGATAACGCGTGAGAGCGTAACGCCGTCTTCTTTAAAAAGCGGAACCTTTCTAAGGTTAATATGCGCGCCAGCTGAAGGCGAGAGCCCGTGGGCTCTTGCTTCAGCTGCGGCACCCCAGACTCAGTCCAATGGACCTCTGCTTTAAGCGATTAAGCCGAAAAAAGGCCTGCAAGTTGTAGTCGTAGTCCTGCTCTATAGCGAGTTGTGAGCGCATTGCGGCATAGCATGTGCCTAGTGATGGAGACGGTGAATACTGAAACCTTATTTTGCGCAATATTGGCACCTCAGGCAATCCACTGCCTTGTAATCGAGCACACCAGACTAGAATTGCCAAAGGAAAGTGCAGGCTAGGGTGCTCGAGTGTAGTCTATGTCTTAACCATGGCCTCCTAAAGGGTATACGCTTCGGCCTCGTTCACAGGGAGGCTCTGCATATAACCACCCTGTAGTTCGTGTGTGGTCCACTTAGCTAGATGAACCCCCCAGTTTCTTCTTACAGCGTAAGACTTTCTAGAGCGTTGCTGCGAGCAGCTAAACACTCAAAATCCGTATACAGGGCAGCAGCCTTGAGTCGGGGACATCTAAAGCATGCCAAAGTATTCTCAAACTAAGAAAATAGCACTTTGTGAGTCGAAAACTCTCGGAGTTGTTTGCAGGCGTAGGTTGTGTGTCCCCCGGTAGGTCAACGTTCCGTTGCCTTTGTTGCCAGCTGCACTCTTTTGCGGGCTCTAGCCCTCTTCTGCTAGCGTGTATGTCGGTATTCGAATAGCGCAAAGACTGGGTACGGTGTGGAACTCAACCCTACACCATGCGCTATTTACTGTTATTGCTCGGCAAGTTTTCGTTCAGATGAGATTCGCTTACAGACTCTCGTTGAGTGTTGGCCGGCTCATTCGTATGAATTTCGTCGAGCTTCTGTCCCATGCTACAATGGTCCTTGAGGTCGAAGTTGTACTCAGCAGTGTCTGCTTCATCAGGCTCAAACAACCCCGCCACGTCCAGATGCTCTCCAGGAAGCTGTAAGGGGTCGCCGGAAGCAGTAGCCTGTGAAGTGCTACCTGGGCAATCCCGTTGAGGGCAGTCCGTGGCTGCCTCCGGTGCGGGAGCAGCAGCCGAGAATGCTAATGTTTCTTCAGCAGCCCTCTCTTCAATGGGGACGTTTCCATCTGGGGGTTCCCAGTCATCGGCAGCAGGCGAAGCGGCCAACCCGTCTTCATTGGTGCTGCATCCCCCTTCACCAGCTGGAGTACCCTCTGCCAGTTTGTCTGTTGGAAGGCTCTGACGCTCTGGGACTGCCGCTGCGCCCAATGGAGCACCGCCTTCCTCATCAGCTGCAGCAGCTGCTATTTCGTCGCCAGGTCCTGGCAATGCGTCTGCGGCGGGTGGCAGCACAGCTATGTCTTCCTTCTCCTTGACAGGCGCAGGACGAACCATTTTCTTCTTTCGAGAGACATTCTCATGAGGCTTTTTGTCTTCGCTTCGAAGGCGTTTACATGAGGAGCGTTTCTTGACTGCTTGCTGGGCAACATCCTTTGCAACTGATGCATCATCCCCTTGTAGCTTTGACTGTGCCGGGTTTGGTTCCGAGTCCTGTGCCTGTCCTTGCTGCATGTGAATCGGTTGTGTCGTGTTGGGAGCATTCTCCTTCGGCACTGCTCCACCATGGGGATCCCTGCCAAGAGGTCCTTGCGGCTTCTCTACCGCTGTCTGCAGGGTAGCATTCCCTTCTTTGGGCACTGTCGAAGCTTCGCTATGAGGCGAATCATCACAGCCCTCTCCTACGTAATCAAGCCGCCGCGTTCTCCCCCTCCTCGTTTTCTCTTTTTCGCCCAGGCTGTTTCCCGCCTTCGCTTCTTTCTGACGTTTCCTCCCTGCGGCATCAGTGGTGTTCCCATCCAAGTTATTGGGAAGCGGGTTCGACAGGCTAAGCACATACTGATCTCGTGGCAGAAGCTGCCATGATCTGATGCAATCGAGTAGCCACTGAGCAGAAATAGCAACAGGCTGAGTTGCTCCCTCTCCCTGAAAGCTCCATAGGCCTCTGGCCTGCCGGCGGCGCAGCGTCTCTGCGTCTTCCAATATGCGGATGGTAGCAGACGCGTCATCTGCCACGGCTCCTCCAGCAGCGAAAACCTGCAGCATCACCTTTCTCCAAGTTACATTCCCATATACTCTTGGCAAAGGCATTGCCATCTAGAAATAGTTGTACATATGAGCTAATATTAGGGAGGGAGGGGGATGATTTTAGCAAAATGCGTACCAGTGCCTGCAGCTGTTGTTTGGAAAGGCCAGAAGGCCGGTAAGGCCCATCGATGCAAACAGGGAGGCTCCTCAAAAGCCAACGAGATTTTTCCCGCAGTTCGACAGACGGAAAGTCTGCCCTCTGGAACTGCTGGGGATCTGGCCATGCCTGTAGCAGATGCAACAGTAGCACGAATGCGAAGTGAAAGCAGAAGTAGTAGTAACGGAGCATTCAAGCTCTATTTTCCTCGCAGACGAAGCGGGTGTTCTTACCTTCTGCTTTTTGGCTTCTTGAAGAAACTCTTCCTTCAAAATGGACGCTCCGTTCACCAAGGCAAAGTACAGTTTCACTGTGGGCCGCTGAGGACAACAGATAAAACCACAGGGCATGACGGCCCGCACCAAAACAAAAAATCTGACAATGTTCGAGCAAATGCCCTTCGGATCAGCTACCCATCGGCAAACGTGAACCCTCGATTCGACGAATGCACGCGCAGAAAGATACGCATTATCCTTTGTGCTGTACGCACGACGCAGACGAGCTAGGCCAGTGCTGGCAACGCTCCATGCCTCACCAACAACTCATTGCTGCAAATAAGGTGGGTTATTTTTTCAGGATGTTGAGGCTTCCACTCGAACGCCGCGGAGGCTCCATCCAACGCCCCCAGTCGCCGTACAAGGGCTGGCAATTCGTTTTGCACGCCAGCGCCTTCCGTGAAGCCGGTTGTGGAGAGGAGGACCTGCCAAGCAAAGCCTCATTAGCAGAAGAGATGGGGAGGAGTAAATGAAACGGATAAGGCTGTATTTAAAAGCCTTTAGATGGTGTTACTCCTTGATGTTCAAGAGTGCAACGAAATAAAACTAAATTACTGCAAACAACCACTGATTACTCACTCGCCTGCTCCTATGTGCTGCCTGTTGCTTCAATACCGAATCAAATCGGCTTTTGAGACCCAATATCGAAGATGCCCACGCCGTCAGCTTTTCCCGCAGGTGGCTTGGGCCCTTCGTGCTGTTTGCTGTTTCCGGTTGCTGTTGCTGCTGCTGCTTTTGCTGCTCCATCCTCAGCTGGTTCTTAACCTCGCGTTCTCCTAGGGATTTCCCTTTGGTTGTTTTGCTCTGCCTTTTCTCTCTTTTCTGGCGTTGTTTCGTTGGTAAATCTGTTGCGATGCTGCTCCCCTCCCCCTCCTGCGGAACAGGTGCCTCTGTCAGTTGTTGCTGCAACTGCGTCGCGTCTGAACGTGCGACCGCTGCTGTAACTGGGAGAGAAACAGGCGTAGGGGCAGTTGCCGAACTTCCGGCGGCAGATGCAGTAGGTGCTGGCCTTTTCAGTCCCGAGACACGAGGAGCGCGAAGGCCCTTGGGAACAGCTGGTGCTTTTCGCTGGACAGGCGCTGCTGTCGTAGCAGCTTCTGGGTCACTTCGCCGCTTCCTCTTGGTAGCAGTAACAGCAGCTGCGCCTACAGCACCAGCACTTGTGCCTACAGCATCAGCAGCTGCGCTAACTGTCTGTTGATGCTGCGCGCATCCATCCGGGCTTGCCGCCACTTCCTTTAGAGCAGACAGAAAAGCTTCCAAACGCTCGCTTTGCTGAGCCTGGGTAAGGGAAAGAGCAGGCGCGAGGTCTGTAGCCTGCATTGCCAAGAGCGCTGCCCCGCCTATCTGTAAATACAACAGAAATGCCACACTACGGAAATGCAGGTGTGCATATTCGAAAGTTATGCTAGGAGAATATAGCAATAACCAGCATAAACCAACACTATCCGAGGCAAGCAAGGGTCAAAATGCATGGATATCGTTATTTCACGTACTTCTTGAAGCTTCACAGCTATAACCGCCTCACTTAGACCTGCATCCAGCTTAAGTATCCGCGCCACTCCTGCATAATCCATCTGGCCAAAGCCTGCAGGGCAAAGACCAAAGACCGGAAGGGAGTAAGGCCTACTCTTGGGCGATGGAGCCCTCTGAAAAGGCACCCTCTGGTGGCTTGCACGAAACGTATTCGCAAAGTCTGATGACAAGGAGAACATTCAAGCTAAGCCGATGGACAACAGCGAATACGCGAGACATGCGACTCGCAGCGGTAGAGGCTCTAGCGTTGGAATTTCTCACCTTGCAACTCGGCGACCGTTACGGTGCCTTCGGCGAGTGCGCGCCGCAGAAGAGCTTCTGCTGCAGCCCTCATGATGCCAAGAAATACACGTATTCTACAGACGCCCTCAAGTAATGGTGTACAACCGACGCCCTGGTTTCCCGTTAAGCAGAGGCAACAAGGAAGTACTACGGACACGGCATTGTTCCTTTCTCATGCATTCCCTCAGAAATAATGATGCTGCACAAATTATGGACGGAAAAAATCGAAGCTACTTTGCAATTTACGGCCTGCCGGTCTGCACGGAAAGGCGCCAGTCGTCAGCGCACAGAAAGCAGGCCCTGAATGTAAAAAGCCAAGGTGTTACGCATAATTTGACTAATGATTAAACGCGAATTTGACATGGCTATATGTTACTTTGTGCCTGCCTCTACAAAGCGGCATGAGTACCACCCACCAGCCCCAGCAACTACGGGTGGCTCTTAGATCATTCGAGACGAGCCGATTCTCTAACACAAACGCTGTAAGCTGTTATTAACGCATTTGTTTAACATTTATTCTGTCGAATCCCTTTTTGTTGCCTTTTGGCGTCCGGGCATTTGGTTAAAAAGATGGCAAGTGCTATACCGACTGCGCACAACCCACAAAGTGTCGCATATTGAACTTAAAGGGGCCTTCGAAACAACTGTATTTTGTGTAGTGGATGCAGCTGATTAGGTTTTGCAGTACACAGCTAAAGTAAGGCATGGGCTACCCAGTTACTTCTAGAGTAGCGTTTGAGGCGCTCAGACGCCGCCGTACGGTTCAACTTTGCATCGCCTGCCATAAACGGATGCGAGCATCATTGCTTGTGTGTCTGTTGATTGTTAAAAGCCAACTTAGGGGTTGAAAATTCAACACGGCGCACGCCTTTGTGTCGAAGAGGGGCTCTGGGATGTCTGCAGGAGTTGTTCCTTCTGCGGCGGGAGTTGCGAGAAAGAATGTTGCAGCGCGGAAAAAGCCGCCTTCTCTTCCCATCAGTACCAGCAACCCGGTGCCGTTGTGCTTTAAACTCCTGGAAACAGTAGGGTCGTTAAAGTGCACTGTTTTGGAGGAAGTGCCGGCCTGCGTTCTTGGCACATGGGCCATAGGCCCCAGTTAGGGTCCCGTTTTACATTTGGTAGCATTACCTGTCTCTAGAGGCAGCAGAGGGCTGCCAGCCTATCGTTGGGGCTGGGATGCTTTACGTGAAACGTTGTTTCGTGTCTAGGGAGACACAGCCCGTTTACAGGCCGGAATGTGTGGCACTAGGATTTGCACTGGAGATTGCTGCAGCTCAGCGCAAGCCGCTTCGGCTCTCCCCAGCCGAAATATACTATTGTTTTTAGGGGTAGCTTGCGACCTGACCGACTTGAGACAGGAAGAGAGGCCAGAGATTTTTCGGAAGGTCAAAGTTAATTGCGCTTTGCTACGTTGCAGCTCACGACGGGCTACACTAAAAGTACGGGTTGTTGAAGTGTGCAGGGATGGTGCACAGACGGGCGCAGCAACATGCAGCTATAGGACTTCTCATCCCATCTCTACTGTTAGTCTACTACGAATATTGCTATATTATTAAATTCAACCGCAGAATATTAATATCGTTTGAATTGGTAAAAGACAGGAGAACTGTGGGTGGGTATTTCCCTATCCTTTTGCCTAGTGTCACGCCTCTCTGGAGCCATACGGAGGGTAATAAAATAGTGCTTACACTAAAGTGTGGTAAGAAAGAAAGTCAATGTACAGAACCTTGTCTTTTGATGCCAGCAGCAGATGGGCCTACAGACGCTCCAGTAAAGTACTCAATTGCACCTTAGGCTTAGCTGGTACCCTTCTAGGACTACCTGCCGTATCTCCTGAAACTACGCTACCAACGAAATAATAGACGAACACAAAAAGACCAACAATTCTCTATTCTTTTATGTCTTTTTCTCATCTGTTTGTGAGGTCACCTTCAACTGAACAGCTTGCCGTCTCTGTACATTCTCTTAGTACGACGAAAACGCGTACCAGATGATTATCTTTATTACCTACGAAAGACAAACCTCGCTACATGTATCGGGTTCGGTTGCTCCCGCTTGTTACAGCCCATATGCCTCTACCCCCTGCACCCGCAAATATAATGTCCCCGATGCGGCTGTCACCATGGCCTTCCACTTGGTATCGGGGTTGGAGGTTTCTAGCTATCGTTGCATTCACTCAACGCCCTTATGGCCCTTTCGCCCGCAGCACCAGACTGTTCGCACCCCCTAGCGGGCCTCCACTACACCATAAATATGCTCGATACACGCTGAAATAGCTGCATATTTAGACCACACAGGTCTTTAGCAAAATCGCCAGCCCTCTCAGCTCATCAAATTTCTAATGAGCTACATGCCCCTGTTGTAGCATGCCCTACGTGCAGTTGAGGCGTGCCCTGCGTGCAGTTGAGACATGTACACCGACTGGTGCGCATACTACCTACTAACGGAGAAGGCAATGTTCATCAATTGCCTGTTGAGTTAGTACATGCAGCAAAAGGGGGCTTGGATGTGTCTAGATATGGGGTTGCCGTACAGCACGAGTTGCAGCGAGGTGCGCTGCAACACATGCTGGGCTGCCCCACCTCCCTGTGCATAGGCAGCCGAGCAGCAGCGCTATGGATGCCTATAGGCTGGGGAAGGAGGCCAGCTGCTTTTACGTACTCTTTTCATAAGCATTTGGCTTTTTCGCAGCTCACGATAGTCCCCAGATAAGATCAAGTACTCTCGCTACACCTGTACAAATATAGACCCCAAAACAAGCGGCCACACCTGCCGCCCGCCTAGACAGATAATTCAGCCACAGTCCAGATAACTATAGAACTAGCTACCATGCCCTTCCATAAATCACAGGATGCATGCCTCAATTTTACGCTTTAGCGAATACAGGTAGCGTCTCTACGGTCTTGGGTATGCCGGCCCCTTCCTAAGAATCCTTTAGAGCACCTTCCTCTCAATACACATTAGACCGACTGCGTCACTGTATGTCTGAAGCTGGTACGTGTACTGCTACATGCGTGCAAGCTGTTTACTGATGGGCAAGTAAGTGTTTAACGGCTGTCTACGGTGTTAGTGCAACAAAACGAGGCCGGCATCCCACAGCTGTCAACAGGAGGAATTTGAAGCAAAACCAGGAACAGCGGCAGAAAAACCCGGGGACTGTGCAGGGCGGAGAGGGCCCGCAATGAGTTGCAGTACAGCTTGATCCAACAACACATGTTGCAAGGCATCCCCCCACTTACGCGCATGGCCCAGCTCCCTTCTGCTTTATGCCTTAACACATTAAACAACTTCTTAACACTTGTTTCGCCGTCAATAGCCAGCCTGCACCCAAATGCAGGCATGTGTAGCAGCTCCAAACAGAACAGACCAGGCTACAAATGTCGTTCAATTTTCTGTCCGTTGGAGGCAGACAGCAGCGAAATATAGATAAACCACAGCTCGCATAATGTTGTAAAACGCGTCAAACTGCACGGTATATTCCTCAGTTGTACACATTGACGCTTTCGCCATTCGGACCTGCTCAGCTGGCTTACTGTGTGAGACACCACTGCGTCCCTAGAGGGAACGTCTATGAACCCTGCCCTGTGTCTGCCCTGACAGCATGAAATGGGCAAAAATCAGAGGTGTTATCGGAAAATACCAACTGCTTAGTTGCTTCCTACCGTGGAAGGAGTGGTAGGCCTTTCTTGCAACGGCATGGGGCTTCGGGAAGCGTTGGCTTACTAAGTCATGCATTCAGCAAGGGAAAACCTTCATTGTCCTTTTTTATAAATCATAACTTTACAGTTTTTTGCAATATCCTAGCAGGAGGAGTTATGAGGAGATGCGCCTTAGTGACGCGTAGTCTCCTAGAAGGTGGGAAGGGCAGACTTGAGCCATCCCAATACATTGTTTTCCCTGTCCTCGTATATTTCGACTATAAATGAGTTGATATCTCCTGAAGAACCTCACGTTTCGAATGGCTTTGAATACCCCGTCGAGTCAGGCGTGTGCCAAGGCACGCGTTGCTGAGGCATAGGAACTAGCCTTGTATTTTTCAGTGAGGAGCAGCACCCTGACCATCCTCATTACGAAGACCTGTCCTGTGCGGACTTCTATCCTGAATCACAGTGCAGCCCTGATTGGCCCACTGTTCATTCGTTGTGTAACAACAGACACCCAACCAAAATGGATATGCAGTCTGATCATGCAATTGCTGAAGACTGCGACCTCGATGAGTTCGTCTTTGATGAGGATGAGCTCATGGAAGGTTCGCGAACATCCCCTAAGACAAAGGTATGAGCTCCTAGTAAACCAACACAAAGCACGCTTTTCACTAGGGTATCCCTTCATAAAGTTAAACACCCATCTAGCTCTGTTGGACACATATTTGGTGGAAAGTTATTTCGTTTAGGAATCAGGAAGCCTGGCTTTTGTTTTCAGGGTCTGGTTCCTCGATATCACTCACCGGAGTCATTAGACAAACGGATTGATGAACTTATCCACGAAACTGCAGAGCTTTTGGGCTTGAATGAAGCTGTTGTTGGGTTAGTTCTTCCCCCCTTATTGTTCAAGACGCTGCCTAGTTCCACGGATTCAAAGGCACCCGTTCCATGCTCGGGTTCTCTTCACTTAATTTCCAGAGCTATGGAGGCGTTTATTGATTACATGCAGGATTTTACTGCGCGTGTTTGACTGGCGAAGCGACGCCCTAGTACAGGAGTGGTTCAACGACAGCGCTGCGGTTCTTCGGAAGGTATGCTGAGCGTATTGAGACATGAAGCGTAATGAGGGTCGGCGGCCCATTCTACTTGGCTTAGGCTAACCATCCTTTCCCCTAGAGACATGCTTAGCTGCTTATTCCCCATTAGGAACCCTTGGCAGCTGTAGTTGTGTTCGTTGAAAAACTCTAGATTTGCTGAATGTGGGAATGTGCTTGGCGATGTAGGGCAGGCTTCCACCTGAACTTCGGGAGGCGGAGAAGGAGCATGGCACAACGGCAGCGGTATCGAATGGTCATGCTTCTGCTCCAAGCCGGCCGGAAGCGCAGGGAAGTGCAACGGGAGAGGCTGCATCTTCTGCGGGAGTTTCCAATAAGGAAGAGGCTGGCGGCATGTTTGAGTGCCCTGTCACTGCAAATGTCGTTCCCCTGAGCGATACATTTGCTCTCAAGTGCAATCACCGATTTTCTAATGCGTGAGCAAAGTCTAAAGCCTACCGAGTGAACACATCTAGACTGCTTTTACTTAATGAAAGCCAAGGAACCCTACATCCTAGAGTCAGTGGCTTGCGTTGTTTTGATTTTTCAGCGCCTGGATAGGATATTTAGACTCGTTGGTTACCGAGAGCCCGCAGCGAGCTCTAGATGCCCGGTGAGTAGCAGGGGCGTTGCTGAAAACCCCTTTGCACAGCATGCGTTCGCGAGGCGCTTGTGCTTGCGATAGAATAAGTATGATCTTTGAACTGTGGTGTGAGTGTGAAGCGGGTGAACGAGTTCAGTGACAATGATGTGCGTTCTGTAAACGCCAGGGCACTCATTCTGGCTTTTGCGACCACTCATGTGGAATGAAAAACAACACCCATGTGGCTCTTGGCTGCCTTGAGTGCAAGGCTATGCAACCATTGCAACATATACATCCATATTAAAGACGATTCCAAAGTTGTTTGGGCGCGTTTTGACCGTGTGAATAGTGCACTGTACTAAAATATGCGCACTTTGGTCTGCAGATGTACTGATTTGTGAATAGGGAGACTTTCTTCTTGTCGTTTTAACCACCCTAAATTGCAGAATTCTTGCTTTCTGTGCTAAGCAGACCACTGTAGGTTTGCGTTCAGAACGATTGAGGTAGAATAATGTGTTTATGTTTCCTGTCACCCAGGTGCCCTTTTCCAGGTTGCTTGGAGCTCGTCAGTATGGATGTGTGGCACTTTTTCCGGGGGCCGCAAGCAGTTGCCCGGTTGCGGATGTTTGCCCGTGAGCAGTTTGTGGGAAAGCATCTTGCTGTGGCTTGGTGTCCGTCTCCCACGTGCGAGCAAGCAGTGGAGTTGGTACCAGCAGCAATGAGTTGCTCTGATACTGATTCTTCCTTCTGCAACTTGTCAGAAGCAGAAGTCGCGCCGGTTGCAGATGTGACCTGCAGTTGCGGTGCTCGTTTTTGCGTATTGTGTGGCAACGAGCCTCATCGGCCCATTTCTTGCCGCGTCATCGCAGCGTGGATGCGGAAGAACGTACGAGAGGCCGACAGCGTGACTTGGATTTCCTGCAATACGCAGCCATGCCCCAAGTGTCATCGCCCAATCCAAAAGGACAAGGGTTGCATGCATATGCGTTGCTATTGCCAACATGAATTCTGTTGGTTGTGTCTTGGTGACTGGAAGCAACACTCAACTAGGAGTTTTTATCGTTGCAATGTATATGAGCAACGAGGCGGTGAATCTCAGCAGAACGGCGACGGCGCGGACGCACAGCACTCGCTTGAGCGGTATGCACACTTTTTTGAACGCTACAGAGCCCATAATCATGGACAGCAAGTGGCAGCACGCATGCAGTGTAGCCAGCTACAGAAGTGCCGGGAAGTCGCCGTTACTGCTGGAGGTGTTGGCATGCGGCAATCACCAGATAAAGGTTCTCCTTACACCAGAGATGATGTTGACGGGGACAAAGTTCCCAACGGATGTGGATCTGAAAGCAGCAGCCCAACACACACAGGGGAGCAAAATGGCATATCACCTTCGAGCAGCAGGGATGCGGAAAGCCCCGTTAGCTTCGGGGACTTCGATTGGGACTTTTTGGAGAAGGGGTGGCTGCAAGTGGTGGAGTGTAGGCGAATGCTGAAGTGGTCGTATGCGTTTGCATTTTTTGCCGAGTTCCCGGAGAGCCGGCAGAAGCATCTTTTTGAATTCCATCAAGGGCAACTCGAAAGAAGTCTGGACCTCCTTCAGGAAAGACTTGAGACCTTCGAGCCGAAGGCTTACGTTGATAGGGATCCTGCGGACCTCATGGCTTTCAAGATGCAAATGCTTGACTTAACTGCGGTTGTTCGCGGATTCTTCGCGAAAATATGCGATGTGTTCGAAGATGAGTTTGTGGCTGATGCGATGCATGTTAACGAGAGAGAAACAGGCTAAAGGGTACCCAGGAGGGCTCCTGTGCATGCGCCCCAATTTTTTGGAAGCCAGAAGAACACTATTTAACTGTCGTTTGTCTATTTGGTTTCACATCAAACTATCCTGGAATGGGTGCCAGCTGGCTTTATACTGCCACTGCATCCTCCGGGCGATTGGTGATTGAAGACGCCCGATTCTAGCCAATGTTTTGAGGAGGGCATTGTTTTTTTTGTACTTTTGACTTAAGTGTTACTGACAAGAACATGCGGAAAGTAAGAAGGGAAGCTTACTTTGCAGGGTGTGAAGGCCACGCATTTTGTTCACTGTTCAATCGGCCACTCATGGCTGAACAGTGTCACACTTTAGAATATGTGGACGTTAGCTATTTGCACATCTTGGGGTTGCTCCTAAAAGCTTATATGGGTTACCCCTTCCAAGTACATGCTTGAATAGTTTGAGAATGTGACACCTAGCAACTGCGCAACCCTTAAAAAGGGTAACAGGAAAAGGAGAGGTTTGGGCGCTGCTCACTTCCCGTGGATGGGATGCCGCAGCCGCTAACAGTGGGCAACGCGATGGTTTTGCCAATCGTTTTCATTTGCCAAAGGCATCTGCCCCCCAAGCTTAGGCTGAAAAGAAGTGCAGTTTGCGTGGGCTGGGCGGATGCGTTGCAATGCTTGCTTACGTATGCACATATTCATGGGGGCCCCACCATCATACAAGGGCATGGATAAACAAATGAACGGAAATATTTAGGCTCATACATAAAACATACATATTCCATCTTATGTGCGAATACGTACTTCCATTTGCCATTGCCGTTACCAGCATCACTGAGAACGAGTGAAAGAAAAAGGGCCACGTATTACACAGTGCCCATCTCTAGACCTGGGGCCTTGTCTGCACGAGAGCGATCGTGTCTTCACCGATGACGACTCCTTCAATATCTTGCGGGGCGCCGTAGGCTTCTTCCACGAGCACTCCAATCTGCATCCGGGGCAAAGCAACAACTCCTTCCGTAGCGTACAGTAGGCTCCCAAGCTAAACAGGGCACTGCTCACTTTTACACTAAGTGCTATGCAAGAGAACGTAACGGGAGTCCTTCCACTAGGGAGAACAGACTTGGCACGACAAGTGTGTACTTTTCGCTAGGAAAGTTAGGTGCGTCGCCTCACTTTGCTTATTTTTGACAGCAACGCATGTCTGTATGCTCTGTCGCTAACGAGGCGCTGCCTCCAGTAACAAAGGGGCAGCCAAAAGGCTCTTTCTGCAGGAATGGACTCAAAAAGTCCGGCTCCAGCAAACCCTTCAAGGTCCTCGCCGTTTGAGTCCGACCTGCACCACCACCAACAACCCGTTGGCAGAACATAAAAGAAACAGCTTAGAAGAAGTCCCTTAACGCCATAGGAACCTGCTAGTCGCCCAGAGAGTTACCCACCGGAAAATTAGACACTGCTTGCATGTGAGAGCAACGCTTTTGCTCGGGAAAGCAATAACTCTAGGCTCCCCACTACGGGTTTGTGTCCAACCCAAGGCACGCCCAGCGTAGTTGCCCACAATGACTTCTCCAAGTCCTGCAGCACAGACAGTTAACCATGAGGAAACAGATGCTTAATGGCCTTTCCCCTCATTTGCCAAAGTTGTGGGAGGTTAAGATTCACTGGAAGGGGAATCTTGCTCACAAGCGGAGAGCAACTTTCAGTAAAGGTGGGACCGCTCCCACTACTCACCCTATATAAACTAAGCACTACCGCAGTGACAGCTTCTGTACTCCTCTGTGCAAGCAGAAGCAATATCTCACCTGGTGCAATTTCTCCGTATAGCTCATTTGGGTCCTGTGAAAATGGATTCTTAGTGTGTAAGACGAATGAATAACGAACTGGGAGAAGTTCCTGAGCAGCAAAGGAGCGCGTGAACTGAGCCTCATCGTTACATAAGAGCTTCCATTGTACACACTATGTGTGCACACGACGAACAAAAAGACTTGGGCAGTCACTACCTCATACACCACCAGAAAAGTGTCTTGCATCCACCAATCATGGAGCCCGCAGACCACAGGAGGCCAATTTTGGGTGCCAAGTTCAAGTGCCTACTTGAACTAGAACTGCCATGTTAAGTTCGCAGTAGTCTCGAGAGGCTTTAGTGAGTGAAACCCATGGGCGGAGCCCAAAGAGAGAAGCCCAGACTTCGACCAGAGCCTGTGTGCACTTGGTATCGCCAGTCTCCTTCCAAAGATCCATGAGACGAGGCCGATTGCCTGAATTGGCTCTGTGGCAGCTGCTGGCGTCGCCTTGGGCATCGCTGCTTTGAAGAGCGTCCGCCAGGGCCTGGCGAAGCTCTTGGGGGATTGAAACATTAGCAATAGCCTTCTGGCAGATCTCGAAGATGGCCTCTGCCTCTGAGTTCTTTAGACGAGTTGACAGCTTCCGCAAGGCAGCACTGAGACGCTTTAGAACTTCTGCATTCTCAGATGCATGCAACGTACGCTGCAGACTGCCAAAAGGCAGTGCAACAGAGTAAGGGGTCAGCACATCTGCGGGTAGTGTGGACTTCAACTTTGCAATATTTAGGGATTTTGAACCAACCAAGGACCTAATGAAAGCGCACAACAAACGGTGAAGGGCGAAAAGCCGTCAATCAACAAGACATTCCATCATGCATCTATTGCAGTCTAAACGTGGTCGATGCAGTGACGAGCTAATACAGAACCACCTAAATCGGGTTCCAGTGCTGGGCAATAACACAACACCTAGAAAAACGGTACAGTTACAGTCCCAGCTTTTCTGGTATGCATAAGGATGAGTATGTACTCCTCTTTCTGTAGATTTCTCAAAGCAACTAAATTACATACAGGAAACGGCCACATATTTCCTTGGGAGAAGCATGCACAGGTGTAGAGGTGCTAGCTTACGAAGTGAACTTGTCTGGAGTGATGGCCCAAGGGGCATCACTAGGCGCATCGAGAATCGCCACATTTTTGTCTGCTTGTTTAATAGATTTGCGGAGTTCTTCTTCTTCACGAGTTTCCAGGACCTGCTGAGAAGCCTTACGGTCAAATAGGCTAGAACAGGTCCTCTGAATTAACGAGTCTGGTTTCCACTTCTGCGCAGCTGCCACACTCAAGCTGCTGCCATCTCGCGTACACTGGACTTCAACCCACTGCCCGGCTAGCTCTTCCTATATTAGCGCACACCACAGCAAGCCCAGTGTCAAACGAGTAGGGCGTACAAAGAGTCTCTTGCCGATCAGCCCACCTTAAACGCAGGCAGATACGACGATCTATCCAGCTAAGTAGCAAAGGCATGCTGCCGGTCTTACGAGCTTGCCGCTTTCTGCCTCGTCAAAGCACACAGCCAAAAGCACGTGTGCGTTCCGTGCTCGGACGGCGACATGGCTGAGGATATCCGGGGAGACCGCCGCAGAACGGACTAGGACAGCTTGAACGCCTTCAGGGATTTCCTCTTCACCGCTCACAGCATTGCAGAGAAGGATTGATGGCGTTTCGAATACTTTATCCTGAGTAGGTCACAATGAAAGCGAGCCAGCAGAGCATAGAGAGTGCACTAGCACCTTTAGAAGGGTTGTTCTCACGTCTGACGCATGCAAACCCGTCTGGAGTAAGCTTTCGCTGATATCCCCTAAGAGACAGCGCAGTGTGTGCGGCAAAATTACCATACAAGGGGAAGAAACTAAGGAGGGGCCAAAATGCCTAATTATTACACACCTGTATGCCCGAAAGTTCATTGATGGTGACAAATTCGCCCTTGACTTTCTCTACAACTGAAATGAGTTGCCAGGCTGGCAGCTTCGCTGCCTTCCTCAACAGGGGTTCTAGACGTTTGATCGAAAACGAAATACTAAGTAGAGAAGACCCTCGTAGAACCTCATCCACAAAGAAGTCGAGCACCTTCTTGTCAGTTCCCACTTGTGCTCCTAAGTACTGTGCCTTTGGCCCGAGACCCTCCTGCACTGAGTCCACTTGCTTGCCTACAAAGCGAGACAAACGATCTACGAGGGCCTTCAAGAGAAGAGCGGCCTCCCGGCATTCGTTGTTCGAGCTGTCTCCAGAGGCACATCTAGACGCAAGGTCTCCAGAAAGGTGCTGCCAATCAGCGCAGAGGTTCCTGTGACACCGTAGAAACGAAGCCATGAAAGACATTCGAAACACGATCTCGGCACAATATAGGACTGCTGGATGCGCACAGAATATGCACAGAATAATATATACGGAACACAAATGCCAGCCTTGCAGGTTTAACAAAGTGAAGGAGGGTAGAAGAAAAGAGCAAAGATGATAGAAGGGGAGCTCGTATGGTTATCTGTAACTAGCAGGAGCCCCAGAATAACCTTAGAAAATGGGCACAAAATGCTGGGTTTACTCACGTGAGCTCGACATTAAACGGGTCGTGGGCAGACATACAAAGGAGGAGCTCCCTGAGATGCATCGCTAATTGTTGCACATCGAATGACGCCGTGGCTTGGAGCAGCAATCCTTGCTGCTGCTCCAAAACGAAATCCAGCATCAGAAGCTCCCTCGTTCCGGCTATCTTTGAGTTGTCACAAGCATCAACATTTCCATTTTCATTTAGTTGGAAACAAATTCGCCGACGGGCTTCTGACAAGCGTGAAAAGCGGTTGTGTAGCTCCCCCGACCCCATTCCGTCTGTCCGCTGTCCCATCTCCCATACAACTCCTTCTATCATTTGAGCAGTGTCTCCCGCGAGGTATCCGCGGGCGTAATCGAATGCTTTCTGAGGGCCCCAATACAAGAACAGCCCAGAACACACACAACGCCAAACACGGACAGGTGCTTTTGGGATGTTTCGACACTGCTGCTGTGTTGTGCTGCTCTGTATTGTGCAGTGGGTGGTGTATAGGCTTCCAACGCGGGCAGAGGCGTCCAGGAAACGTAGCCATAAAAGGGCCTTACTCGAGCATCTCTTGCATCGTGCACATCCTGAATTACGCTGAGGTAGGCTCTGAAATCATTTATAAGTTCATTTATGTCTGTGTGCAGCATATGGGGTTCCATAGTAATCTTCCTCTCGTAGCTGGCAAGCCGTTCCCTGGTGATTCCGTGGTCACTCAGCACTCGCCAAAATGCAGAAATATCTCCGCGACTTTCGAGGAATGCAATTACTGCCTGTAAATGCAGAAGCCAAAAGCATGAGAGGCAAGTTCAGGTGTACGAATATAAGAAAACGCATGAAAATATCAAATGCTTGCTACACACATCCGCATTACATTTTACATTGAGTCAGCACGTTCAAAGGCATGAAGCTACAGAAAGAAAGCACGGACTGATGAGTGTTCGGCAGTCTCGTTTCCCATGCCTGGAACGAAACTATGGGGCAACTGAACCACCGAGAACACGATCCGGAGTCACTGTACCTTACTCTGCAGATGCCGATGTCGTCTGGGGTAGTATTGTTGTGGAGCTTCTGGTGCCACTGTTCATAGAAGGATCCATGTTCAGGTATGTGGTGTTTGTGCATGATCTCTAGGATTCGGTCTCTGATTGCCTGGCCCTGAGAGCCACCTCTACCCATTGTACTGAGGCAGCAACGAATCATCGGACGGTGAGTGGGAAAGCTGCGCCAGAGTCTGACAGTATAGAACGTCAGGGATTCGCATGCGTGGGCCAACTCTCGAGGTTTTGTGTTGTAATTTCTTTGCCAGTCCAGCAACCCCAGAAAGGCAAAGCGAGCCCACGTAAACATCAGCTCCCAGAACTCCTTCTCTTCTGCCACATCCGCTGTAGCCAGGTCGCCACACGCCACGAGGTCGTGGGTAGCCACTGCCTTCTTCATGCATGCCCCAAATCCTTCAGGCAACGGTGCCTCGTCCCCTTCCCACTGTCTTTGAGACCATCTCCGTGTCAGTTCTGAAGCTCTTTGCGACCGTGTATTATATTCGGTGGATGATGCGACCTTGGACTCAGATCGCCTTGCGAAGGATTCGTAGAATTCACGCATCAGGTTGTAGCGATGCATCAGCGTCATATGCTGCCACTCCACTTCCGCCTCCACGATCTTCTCCAGGTATTCGCGGTTCTCCCCCTTACATGGCATGTCTTCCACATCTAGCAGGCGAACCTACAACGCCAGATACGAATGGCATGTCATATGTTTGAGCGATGCGGAAATAGTAGAGAGCAGCACGAGTTTTACCTGCCACAAGCTGCCACATGCTCGAAACTGTCTCTACACTCAGGACTAGCAGAAACATTTCCAAGTGCTTGACCTCCGTCAGTAATTTTTCAAGATCAGTAACCACTTTTTTTGCAACTGCGTTCTCAAGAGTGTGCCTACTTGGATGTCACGGTTGTCAATAGCCTTGTACCATCTGTCGGCATCCGTCTCTCTGAGGCAGCATGCAAAACCGTCGAAGAGGGGTTCAATGCCAGGGTCCCCTTCGAAACACGGCGTGGTTTTGACTGCTGGAACGTGGATCTCTAAGTGCTGCAGAAGGCCGTCAGGACAATCTTCAAACGGAGTCTCGCAAGCCCTGCATCCCAAGACGTACCGCATTTGCCTGTTTCTGGCGAATCGAGGCGCCGCTAAAAGATTTGTAAATGTATTTAATTAGATACAAAAGCTCAAGAGAAGCATACGGCCATCACCAGAATTTTCAAGCTCTTTGAAGTATGCTATACATAGTGTGATCACTCAATGTTTTCTGATTCTTCGAACTCACCGAAGTGGATCGGCCACTACTGTGTGGGGAGGCCTAACTTCTGGAGGGGGGCAAATCCATTGATACCTCCCGCCTTTCCCTGTTTGAATGGGGGGTTCTCCCTTTGCCTGAGCCTCCCGCTGCAGCTCTGTCTGCCTTCTTCCCATGATGTCAACCATGCCCCACCTCAAAACGCATGGGGTTTGGAGGCAAGCCGTGAGCGATATGAGGATGCTCTGCTTGGACGCGTCTGCCTCAGTTTTCACAAGGAGTTCTCCTATGCCGTCTGATAGAGGTACCCGACGCAACATTAGAGCCGACTCGGAGTTCCTGCAATGTTGATAGCATGGAGACCAGCAAGCAGAATAAATTATTACACAGGCGTCCACTAGAAGTTTTCCCTTCCACAATCTATTCTAATCGCCCAATGTTGCAGCACCCTTGAGCACAGATATAGGCCGGCACCTTCCCTTAAAGAAAACAAACACCAGTGTTGTGCACTGGAGCCTTATTTTTGTAAACTAAGACAGGGTCATTGTGCGTCTCTGTGTTTCGTGTGCATGTGTGTTACTGATCCGCTGCGCCTCACTGCTCCTGAGCAAACTTGTTGAATGCTTTTTTTGCGTCGTTCCATTTCTTCTTTCGTTCTTCTATCTTCTTTGCCTCCTCAGCAGCTCGACTTTCTTCAATCTTTCTGTATTTTTCGCGCAGTGTTTCCCAGTAGGGATGCGTCGGAAGTTTTATGAAGAAGTCCCCGTTTTGATCCGCAAACCAACGATCTGCCTTTACTTCTTTCAGCACAAACGATATCCATTTAGGCACAGCATCTCCCCTAAAACAGAGAGCCACTCGCTGGAAGCCCACGCTACGAGATGTCTCGCAGAACTAAACGCAGGAAGCACAAATCAAGAACAAATGCACATCAGGCACAGCTCTGTGGGTTTCTTAAAGGCAGCCAAACAGCATGATACAGCAGCAAAACAATGAGACAACCTTCGTAAGTAGAATCATGGTAAGTAGTAGAGACGTTTGCCGAAAAAATGTTCAAATTGCTTTTGGAAATTGTTTGTGCCTAATTTCGTGAAAATAGATACGGATACTTACATGTGCATGCATCTGTGCCCATACGTTTTGTACAATAAAACACACAATACAACACCAATGTACCCATGTGGCGCAAGTTAACGCCTTCTTAATGGACTTGTACATGTACGTGCGAATATATTTTCGCCTTTTTTATGCGCACAGATGCGTATATAAGCATACGCAAGGATAGGCTAACATTGTATTGTGTTGGTTCCAGAAACAGGAACACACGCGGCAATGTGAACGCAGAATATAAGTGCACGAAAAGTTCAAATGCATAGAAGTACATAAGGTATAGGACCCTATATGCTCTTCGTACCTCAAATAAGGTTTGTGCTGCCTTGTCGTCGATAGGGTAATGGGCAAAGGTCCCGTACAGCGTCTCGAGGTGGCATTCGTTTCCTGGTAAGTCCTTAGACTTTTGTTCATTACCATCATTGCTTGTCTTCCCAGAATTCCCTTTCTTCTGTCCGTCGGTGTTTCTTTCGGAGTCCTCCCTTTTGTGCTTCTCTCGGTATTCTTGTCGGTGCGACTGCGGTATCTGAGGCGAGTTGCTATCGACGTGCACCAGCATTTTGTTGAGCTCCATGCGTTTCCAGGTGCTGCCTTGGCTTTCTGCAGTTCCCCAGTGAAGCAAAAGAGCTGCTGGCCAGTTGCAGAAAAGTTCCAGTCCGCAGCTTTCTTTGTCTACGAACGTCAAGGCCAATAGCTGCATGTCGCCATCATTAACCGCAATTCTCCAGTAGCTGCACATTGCATTTCACACGCTTTTCGTGAAGCTGTAGCGACAAACCCGCACCAGTAACCTCTTGTATATGCGCTAGGACACAGAAAGTTGTATTATGTAGAGATGCCTTTGTGTGCACCGGCACACCAACACGAACGAGCAGGTTGATCAACTGAGCCTCCACACATGAATTTAACTATGAATGCGCGCAGAGGGTTTGTAAAGAGGTGCATCCAATGTCAAAGTGAACTGGGTAATTCGGCAGGTTTCTCTTGATGACAACTGTGCTAAATCAGATGAAAGAAGGCAAGTTACACCAGGCTATGGAGGCGCAAATGTAATTCCTTGCTGGCAGACGCCTCCGCTGCTGCATGCGTATCACGAAGAAGCATTGATACATTATGATTTTGACTGGTTAGATGTTTGGCAGAAACACGGCGGAAGGGCAGACGACAAGGAACAGTCGGTGTCAACGTGCACAAGGTGTACTCACCGTGTACTGGAGGGTTTGACCTGCTGCAGAGGCTGCGCCTGTTTGTAGGTAGCTATGGCATTCAAAAAGGCACCTCGCGACAGCATCTGCTTCAGCGCTTGCTTGAGAGGAAGCATGAAATTCGTAGAGGGGCGTCCTGGGTTAGGCTGCTTGAACCACTCATGCGGGGGCGAGTGCAGCACGAACACCATGTAGTCCGGTGCTACATCTGCAGGGAACGTCATCTCGAGCACTGAGGAAGACCCAGGCTTAGGAGGCGGAAAGGGAATATCTGTGGCCGCATCGGCGGGTTTCATGAGCTGATCGCCGCAGCGCAGCTGCTTCATGAATTCGCTCGGGGGAGGCAGCCACTCCCCTGGTTTCTTAGCGACACCCCTGCGCCACATTATGCAACACAGTTGCGTGCGCAGTAGATACGCTAATTTCGAGGCTTACAATGGAGCGATGCAGCAAGAAGATGTAGAGGCTTCTCTTCGCACATGGTGACTGACTGGACCACAGAACGAACCATGCCCGGCTCACCAGTGCAGTAGCAGTTCTTTGTTGACCGCGCCGTCTCCGAAAAAGGGTTGCTTGAAAGACAAAAGAACCTGCACAGTTTCCTCGTCGGAGCTGGCATTTTCACAGCACCGCCGGACAGTGCACGACAATGTGCGGCCACCGTCAACCGGGAGATCCACGTGAAATGCACCTGCCTCTGCGCCTTCTGGAAGAAGGAAGGATTGCTGCTGCTCCTCCGGTTTTTCTTTCCCCATTTCTACCTGTTCAGCTCGTCGGTGTGAACGTGCTGGATTGATGACAACAAGAAGTGATCATGCCAAGTCTTCGCCGCCACTTACGGAGCGCCAGCCTTCTATATGAACCTGTTAGAGAAAGAAAATTGTACCTAGAGTAACAGGGCCGATGGGAACTCAGTTGTACAGCGGTGTGTACCCCACACGCCTTGCTCCCTCACACTACCCTTCTCGCCCTCGGACCTGACTTCCGGGAGAACATGAAGATCTGCCGAGCCTTCGAGAACTTCTCGGCTGGTGAATGAGGGAGATATAGAAGTGAAAACAGGTTAATAACCCTTAACAGTGCCTTTGACTGACTCACCAAAGCCGCCGCACGACCACCGACAACAGCGGAGAGGCGAGCGGAACGAGGGAAACCTGAGTTCGTTTTACCTTTTCCGTAACTGGCTGACCTGGGCAGACAATCTGTTGCGATCACTGGAAGTCAGCTCTAGTTTTGAAAGAACAACTGAAGGGAAAAGTCGTAAAGCCCCTCTGTTTCCTCCTATTCACTTTTGCTACACGCAAGAAGGGGCAGCCGACATTGTATCGGCAGGCTGGACGCTGCTCATGAGAGCTTTTTTCCGGATTGTATTGTAAATAGCGTCTTCCATACAGATAAGATCATTGACTTCGTAATATAACATATAATTAAAGCTACATTAATTCAAGTTTTCAGTGTAGTCCACTTCGCCCGTCGACCGAAATGACTTCGCCTTTGAGACGGTTTCGGCTGTATTGAAGTGACGCCTTCATGAAGAAACATACGCCATCGCTGAGTCGTTCTGCTAAAGAACGGGAAAAATCAAACCTATGCCATTCTCATGGGTCCAGCATATCAACTTGCGGCCTTTTCGCACTAGCGGCTCTAGCTCAGGAGCTCCTTCCCCTGCACCTTGAAATGCTTTAATTTGCTCTTCTCTAAGAGAAAACTTCCCGGACACTACCATAACCGTGTATAGACTTCTACCATACACACGGAAACGCACAGGGGGAGGCAGAGGCGAGTAGAATGTAACGAAGCGCAAATGCCCCCTGACAACACTTTCTTTCCTTGAAATATGCTTACTCGATATAGGCTGCGAGTGTGTGCGGCGCATTTAGACACTCTTTATGGTTGTTTACACCTACAAGATACTTGTGCGCCTGTTTGTATGTCATATCATAACCAGTGCCAGAGTAAGAGCCACCATTGTCCTCTAGCACATGGGGGGCCCAATGGTATCAAAGCAGTTGAACAAAATGCTGTCGAAAGCAGCTTCCATCATCTTCGACTAGCAAACAGCGTAGGCACGGAGGTGCCGTCTCAGGGGGTTAGTATAGGTGCGGAAGATAGGAAGCCAAGCTGTCCTGTGTTGCGACAAAGGGTGCTGCAGCTCCTACTGCATCGGCAGTGATGCATGCATGGATTAAGAGTCTTTTTAAGCATGTACGCACAAGCAACCTAGCCATTGATTGTAGGCTTTGGTTTCTTTTAGCAGTAAAGCTGCATGGACACATGAAGCTAATCGCAAATTTTCCAGTTGCACGCATACATTTAACTCCGACCTTACTGTGGCACGTGAAAGAAGAAGGTGTTTACCTTTACGACAACTAATCCTGTTATTTTCTGCATTTTAACTTATGAGCAGCATTGCGCAGCAATGCTGCCAGCTACACTAGGCAGCTTGGGTTATTCATGTTCTGAATTGATTCTATCCATCAAGACTCAAGTCGTAAGATTAAGTATGCATTAAACACAAACCGATAACAAAGTGACGAAACATTACAACAGTAAACATTTACTGTTGCATCATGAGGTGATACTCTACAAGAGGCATCGGGGTACCTTTGAATTCGACTTAGTAACGTCGTCTGGGGTTGGCTGGCTTCTAGCTGCTTTGAAGTGCTGACGCAGCTGCACAACTGACGAAAGTTGCTGCATTATCAGTTATTTGGTTATAATCCGGCGTGTGAGTTGATAAATAAGAAAGAGACGCACGCAGAGCTCATTTTATAATCTCAACTGGCGACTGGCTTGCCAGGCTGCAATGGGCAATTTGTTGAATACACTAATTTGCAGAAGTGAATGCAGACTGTTTATTTTTAAGGGTATGGAGGGTTTCGTTAATTTTAAAAGTTGTAATTTCCCCGGGGGGGGGCGAGGAGGCGGGAAGGAGTGATGACCCTGAAGGTACTGGCGCGCAGTGGCCTTATCCGCAGAAGGAGAGCTTCGACAACTATCTGAAGTAGCCAACGGCTGTAGTGTTGTTTCCGTAACTTCTGTAGGTATAGACGGTATATGTTTTCTTCTATGAAACGCTAGGACTTTAATATACTTCTACAGCCAAGGCCTCGGGAGTATCTTTGTAACAAAAACAGATGGAAACAAAACTCTTGTGGCCCGGAAGAAACTGAAGCAACACAACTGAGAAAGCCAATAGCAATACAGCATGCAACATCATGCGCTAAAGCGCAAGCGACAGTAAGCGAGGCAGAAGCCTTATCCTCCGCCAGTCTGAATGCCCAGCAAAGGGTGGTGATGCTGACGCGTCCGCGTGCTGCTTGGATGGGAGATTGAGGGCAGATGCAGCCCCAGGCTTGTATGTGCAGTTCCAGTTGCGTGCAGGCTGCATAATAAGTGCCAATTAACTGTTCAACAATTGTCTACAACATACACGAAAAGGGGACTTTGCTCGGCGTGCGTGTAGCGTTGCTCTGCAGAACTAATTGCAGCGAAGTGTTGCAACTCATGCAAGGCCGCCTGCAAGGCGCAGGCCGTCTGCAAATTGCAGGAAATATCAATTTCCTTAAAAAAAACTGTTAAATAAAGTATATTTGGGTCTACTGCAGCTCATGAATGCCCGTAAGTACAATCCAGGATTGTCGCTACAAATCCCACAGGCAACAGTACAGATGGTCCCTTCTAATGAAATCGCTAACACTGTAAGCAGTTGATAGGCACTTACTTTGCAGTCAGCGTAGTCAGCCTGCATGCAGGTAGAATTATACGTAACAGCGTCACACAGTATACACACACTACACCCGTACAGGTCACGACGGCATTATGGTGCGCAGATCTGGTCATTAAGCCGCAGAAGGCAAAGGCGCCCAGTTTTCCCTAAAACAAATATAACCAGGCTCTCGTGCATGAAGAGTCTCGTTTGAATAACTATTTGCAGCAGGCTTGAGCAGAAATCTGTCAGATCGTGTGTATACAGGAAAACACAAATGCTAACCTTAACTCCTCTAATTCGTTACTCTAACCATCAATGCATAAACACCAATCTAGCCACATATTTACTACATGGAACAAACTAAATATGAACGCCAGTATATACACCTGAGTTAGAGCGACGATCATGTTCAAGTACGAAGCTTCACGCAGCCCCAAAGACTGCAAGCTGCGCCTTGTTTGCTGAAAGCTCAGAGGACGTCCTACAGATAAATACCCTATGTTTTAAACGTCATATTTGCATTATTTTGTGAATTCCACTTTGAAATGTATGCATGCAAGTAGTGGCATCGCCAGCAGCACTACAACAGCATTGCTTAGGGAGCCCCACGGTTTCGCGAGTTTATCATCTCACATTTTTTATCTTATTTCTGTTTTCATGAATGATACTAGAAACTGAAATAAGATCCTCAAGAATTGTGGCCGTACACCTCACGTCGTTTCGGGTGTATGCACAGAACCTGAACGACACCTGTGCGCGTTGTTCCAGTTCAACAGAAGTACAACGGCACAAATGATAACAGTGTGACTGTGACACCTTCACGCTGGTTTGATTCTGCATTTCATGTTCTGTAACTGCTGCTGATTATCCCTCTTGGTGGAGATGGAGGGGCCCCCTTCGGGGGCCCCCCCACCAAGCGAGGGGGGTTTTGCTGGAGAGGTATCCTCCCCACCTGCAGCAGCTTCAGCAGTTTCAGATGCTTCTGCAGATGAATCGAGCGCTTACTACTGCAAGTCAGCTCCTCCTATGCCGGACCCATGGCGGCCTCCTAATGACTACGACGATTTAATAGGCCTTTACCCAGATCGGTAGGTGAGGGTTGAGGTTGGTGTATATTTGTGTGTGTTTTTCTTTGAGTTTGTTTGTGCTGATCAGTTGAATGTTTCGAAATGTTATGTTTTATTTGTTTGCTTGTTGTTGTTGTATGCTGGTTTCTGTCTTTGCTGCTGCAGAGTGGCGTTTGTATCGCAGCAAGAGCAGCATTTCGCAGCCAGGCTGCGTCTAGCTGCGTTGCGGCCAAAGGGTATCTATGGTCCAGGTTTATTATCAAATACTTTACCTCATCAGACCAAGTTCTTCTGTCTCCATCAACCGCTGCCTCCGCTGCCTATCCCCGAGGCACACCGCTACCACAAGTTCACCTTAGTAGACTTGTTAGAACATGAACCTCCCGAGAACAAACCTGAAACATCTCAGGGCGAGACTTCTTTCTTTTCGTCTCTAGCATCTACACACAATGCAGCGCAGCAAGCCGGAGCCACCGGCAGCAGCAGCAGCAGCGCAGACAAGAGTGCAAAGACTGCAGCAGCAACTGTCGCTGCCTTTCTACTTTCTGCTGCTCCTGCAGCTGCCTTGGGAGAACATGCATTTCGTAAGGTGCCGATGCAGCATCAGCAACAGCAGCAGCAGCAGCAGCGCCACGAACAACAAGCTGCACCAACGAGCAGCACATTACTGCGGTCTTTCTCTGCTCAAAGTATTCGGCAGCAGCAGCTGCAACAACACCACAGCAGCAGCAGCAGCGCCATCGGAGCAGCATCGTCGGTTTGCAGCAGAAAAGGCAGAGCGGACAGCTACGTGAGCAGCAGCTACGTGAGCAGCACCTCACAGCGGGTGCAGCAGCAAAAGCCATACGTGCAGCATCAACAACAGCCTCTATACATGCAGCAGCAGCAGCCGCAGTTGCAACAGCAGTATGTTCAGCCGCAACAGCAGTACATGCAACCACAGCAGCAGTACTTGCAACAGCAACAGCTGCAGCAGCAGCAATACATGCAGCCGCAGCAGCAACAGCAGTGGAGCAGTATCTCTGAGACAAGGCAGGAGAAGAAGCGAAAGCCCAAACGAAGAAAGATTGATGACTGGTGATGAGCTGCTGCTGTCCCTTGTAGCAGGTTGAATAACATTTGCTGCACTGGTGCAGCAGCAGCGGCAGCTGCAGCAGCGGCAGCAGCAGCCGCAGCAGCGGCAGCAGCGGCAGTAGCAACTGCTGCTGCCTGCTGCTGTAGCAACTCGGCTGCCTGCTGAGGCAGCCCAACATAGTAAACCCTAAACCCTAAACCACAGGCTTGTTTGCTTGGGGTTTGTTTTATTGTTTTTGTTACAAAAGAATGAAAGATAACACCCTCTCGACTGTCTGTACACCTGGCTGCGGTGCCTGTACAGCGCAGCAACCGCCACAGCTAAACCCTAGTTATGCAGATAAACCCTTATAAGGAGACACAAACCCTAGTAAGGAGACGCACAAACCCTTAGGTGTCTCCTTTTAGGGACTAACAAGCCCCTATAAGCAGACACAAGCACTTGTAAGGAGACAGGATATCTTATGGGGAGACAGGATACCTTATAAGGAGACAGTAGACCGTATAAGGAGACAGAAGATATTGTAAGGAGACAGTCGTAGAGAGACACCTCTTAGCTTCTTGCTACGCATTGCTGCTCGCTTTAGGAAGCTGAAGCAGCAAAGTAAGATGACCAAGCTGCTTGAACAAACTTCCCGTATTCTGAATCGGTATCTTATACACATCTCTGACACAACGAAACGCTACGATATCTCGTATGCCGTCTTCTGCTTGAAAAAAAAAAATAAACTTAAAGGAACAA